>OY740784.1:54904609-55165625 GCA_963514005.1 Raja brachyura
CACTGTACAATAAAGTAATAGCAAAAAAGATGATTACAGAGAAATCTACTTATTTAAAAAATACTGGAGAACAAGTGACTTCGTAAATTTTGTATATTTAGCTTTAGCAACCGAGATTTTAAGCATTAGCAACCGAGATGTTTAAGAAAAGAAGTGAAAAATCTCCACACAGATAAACATAAAACAATTCTGGCCTGATTGGCAAAAAAAATTAAATGACATACCTAAGGCATGTTGGAAATATAACACGAAAATTGGGCAGCTCTAGCCAGACAAGGCAAGGCATAATTCATTTTTTTGCTGAGCAATTAAACAATGTATTTGTAATTACTGGATGGTGTGTTTAAAGCAGCTTAATTTAATTTAATTAAAAACAAGAACTTTATCTTCTAGATCCATTATTTTTTAAAAAATCAAAATTCTACGGTGTATTTGTCTAAATTATTCTATGCTACCACATGGGTGCTCTGCTATTGTCAAATTTCCGAGCCCCGGTGAAACCACGTACTGGTTAATTTATGCTGGTGCACTTGGAACTTTTTTTGTATTTCATATACATTTGAAAACAAATGGGTATCTAAAATTCTTGCGTTTGAATTTTGTGTACTGAATGTATGTATGGAAACTACTGGCAAATTGATCAACAAGCTAATCGTGGATTTTAGCAACAAGGTAAGTTGACTAGGAACTTGCCACAATTTGACTCCAAAGTAGTTTTCTTAGTAGTTCACAAATTTGATCTGAAAAAAAAAATGGTTTTGAGGGAAAACCCAGTACAAATAACAGCAGGGGTAATCGTGTAGCATTAGCAAATAAAGTAAATTGATTAGACAGAAATAAACATTTACAGAATCTCAAAATTGATTAAGTAAGCTCGTGATGGAGCAGTGTAATTGTTTAAAATGAAACTAATTTGATGATTCACAATACTTGTGCTCAAGGATATAGCCATTTGCTGACACATGTAGGAGAGTTGGTACCTCACACCTCCAGTGGCTGAGGTTCAGTCTGATCTTTGGTGCTGTGTGTTTGCACATTCTCCCTGTAACTTTATGGGTTTCCTCGAGTTGCTCTAGTTTCCTTCCACAACCCAAAGATGCGTGGTTTGGCAGATTAATTAGCTGCGGTAAAATGCAGTTTGTGTAGTTAAATGGTGGAATTTGGTACGACTTCATGAGACTATTGGTGAGAAATGGGATCCGTTTATGATTAGCGTAAATGAGTGTTTGCAGTCAATGCAGACTCTGAGCTGTTTTTATCCTGTTCAGCTCACTTGCATGATTTATCAGGTTCAAATGAGCAGCTTTTTTTCTTAAACTAATAATATTCCTGACTTGAATACTGTTTAGCACCTGGCTTTAGATGAACATTTGGCATCTGTAGCAGGGCTTCTTTCTGCAAGGCAAAATCAAGTAGTAGCTCAAGTGACAGCGAGGTAAATCTCCCGGATGAACTGAATGTTTTTTTTTATGCTAAGGGAGATAATTGATGTACATTCTTGGGGGGCCCTCAGCGCCCCTACAGCACTGTAATTTCAGTCGACAAACTCTCAGAAAGTATCTGTTCCCGATGTACCTGCCACATTCTTAAAAACCTGCGCGAACCAAGTGCCTGAAGTTTTTGCAGACATTTTATACCTCTCACTTGCTTTAAAGGAACATAATAATATCTCTGCCCTGGAAGAGTAGGATGACATGCCTCAATGACTACTGATGGGTGGTACTAATATCTCCAGTGATTACATGTTTTGAGATATGACACATATCAATTCCTGCCTTAGTAACGCCCTGGACCCACTACAATTTACTGCCTTAACAGATCACTAGGGGATGTGATCTTGCTGGCTCTCCACTATGCTGGACTCTTTGGATAATAAAAAAAAAAAATTGACATCACATTCATTTATTGCAACTTGGCAATGAACAACATCATTCTCTCCAAACTTGTCAAACATCAGGAACTGGGGTTTCATTGCGCATCCCTTTGAAATTGGCTATCGGATTCCTCATCAACAGGTCGCAATTAGTATAAATTGGCAACAATACTTACGCCTCAATATCCATCATTATGAGGGCTCCTTAAGGCTGTGTATTCAGTCCCCTACTCTTCTACACACCTATGACTCTGTAGCCATATTTAAATGGCTTCAATGCCATATTTAAATTTGTTGTACAAATATAATGTATACGTATAATAATATCGCAAAGATTAGTGGGAAGCCAGTGGATTGGGAAGCTTAAAAAGGCAATACTGGGAGAAAAGATGAAATATGAAGGTAAGCTAGCCAATAATATAAAAGAGGATAGCAAGAGTTTCTTCAATTATATCAAGAGAAAGAAAGAGGCAAGAGTGGTAGTTGGGCCGCTGGAAAATGATGCAGGAGAAATGATAATGGGGAATAAACAAATGGCAGAGGAGTTGAATAACTTTTTTGCACCCGTCTTCACAGTGGAAGACACCAGCAATTTGCCTGAAATTCAGGAGAGTCAGGGATTGGAAGTTAGTGAAGTAGCTATTACTTGGGAGAAGGTACAAAAGCGTAGCTTAGTTTATAATTACCATTTGTGAGCTTTCTGGCTTGTATAAATATGAAAACTAGATCTGGCCCCACCTGCCAACAGCAAGCAGGAAATCCTGTTGTCATGCAGATTTAAATCCTTCATTGAGCTGTTGACCAACCAAATGCTTACATGTATTGTCTGTTTCTGGCAATTGAAGATTTACTGCTTTTTTGCTGTCTTTCTCTGTTAATTTGATATTACGATATTTTAGCGTTCATCACTCCCAATGCCATTATGAGGCAGTCTCAAGTTCTTGGGAGTGAATATCACCAGCAATTTGCCCTGGGCCAGCCAAATCAAAGCTATGGTTAAGAACCAACTGCAACTGAACCATTCAATCACCAACTAGAGATTGGCCTTTCCCCACCAGATTAGCGACCTTTTGACAATTTTTATGTGGACTGTATCTTGCACTCAAAGTTATCCCCTATATCCTGAATCTGTATAGTGTGGATAACTCAATTGTAATCGTGTAATCTTTTCACTGACTGGATAGCGCGCAATAAAAATGTTTTTTGGTGTACCTTGGTTCATGTAAAGGGCCTGTCCCACCAGCATACAACTCTATGCGATTAGCGCGACCTAACGTGGTCGCTTGAGCCGTCCGGCGTCGCGGGGCCGGTCCCACTTCGATCGCCGGAGCCGTGCGGAATTGTGCGAAGTTCGTCCCGACACCGCGCGGGGCTCCGAAAAACCGACTTTGTCCAAAAATTCCGCACGGCAACGGCTTGTTGGCTCGCAGTTGCCTCGACATTTACACACCGCCCGGACATCGTGCCTCCGTGAACCTATTTGTAAGTGCACCCGTGACCCTCTATGTGTGTGGCTCCGTGGCCCTGTGTGTGCCTCGGTGCCCCTCTCTGTGTGCTTCCATTCCATCCTGGCTCAATCCTTTCCTACCTATGTCCATGACACCTCAGACACCGTTCGAGTCTGAAGAAGGGTTCTGACCAGAAAGGTCACCCATTTTTCTCCAGAGATGCTGCCTGACCTGCTGAGTTACTCCAGCACTTTGTGTCTATCCTCAAAATTTGGCACCTAGGTGGATGTCAGCAGGTCCATCTGGTAGTGTTTTTACTGATTGAATACATCTGTGTTGATATGAAATGGTTTACTCTGACTTTCTGGAGGGAAGTTAGGAATGAGCCTTGTTGCTGTGGGTCCAGAGTTTCATATGTTTTAGACCAAGGAAGAACACCACCTGTATAACTCTTAACGGCTGTTGGTGGTAGTCGATTTGTGCAATGACATAACCTCTGGCCACGTTTTGCTGCAGTTCGGTGGTACTGTTGGAATCATCTTCTTTCTGCTGGTCTGGTGATTCAGGAGCCATGAATTATTGGGTACTAGTTTCTGTTAAATCTTTTGGCTTGCATTCATGGTGGAAATGCTGCACATACCATAAGCTACATCATTCAGTATGATTTTCCACGGAATTGCTGAGTACAAGAATATTAATATAGTTTTATTAGATATTTTGATATTTTACACAATTTAAAGTTTCATAGTAAATGGCATTTTGCATATCCCTTTCTCATACTTTAGGGAAGTTAACTAGTACATTTTGACTGACCAAGGAAATGTTTTCCATTCGCTTTATTTGACAAATCACTGAGGAGTTTTGTCATAATTAAAATAATGTACTTCAGTAAGAAGTTGGGTTTTGCCTTTTGAAACTGTGCTTTAAATTATTCTGCTGTACCATTGTGTGATTAAATGACACAATCTTGTGGTCACTGCTACATTTAGTTTTAGTTTAGAGACACAGCGTGGAAACAGGCCCTTCGTCCTACCGAGCCCACACAGACCATCAATCACCTGGACACTCGTTCCATGTTATCCCAGTTTCACATCCACTCCCTACTTGGGGGAATTTACAGAAGCCAATTAACTTACGAATCTGCAAGTCTTCAGAATGTGGGAGAAAACCCATGCGGTTCCAGCGAGAATGTATAAACTCCGTACAGACAGAGCTCGTAGTCGGGATCGAACCTGGATCTCTGGCGCTGAAAGGCAGCAACTCTACCACTGCACCGCCTCCTATTTGTGCACCTTAATTGCTTGGCCAATTTATCATAGCTGTTCTTTTGTTGCCAGCAGATCAACTGTCAAACCTCGGTATCTACTGAATTGTAACAATTGTGAATAGATTCTGTTAAGAAATTAGCATTTCATATGTTTAAAATGTTCAATTGTTACTATGCTGAATTTAATTAATTAAATTGATTGGAAAAATACAACATAGAGGCCTTTTGGCTCACCGATTCCACTCCAACCATCAATTACATGTTCACAAGTTCTGTTATCCCACTTTTGCATCTGCTCCCTACAATGCAGGGGGCAATTTAGAGACCAATTAATCTACACAGTCGGCAAACTTTGCACCGAAAGCACCCAAGGTCAGGATCGAACCTTTGTTACCGATGGTGAGGCAGCAGCTCTCAGTTGTGGCACCCCTGCCATTATGCTGTAATTTGTCTGTTGAAAGACTTTTGTGTTGAACATGTCATTCTAATTCAAGTAATTATTGCCCAAAATTCAATAACTTTGGGAGTAATGTGCAAGTCTTTATTCTGACAGTTTTCATCATGCATGCTTGTTGGCAAAATTCTCAATGCAAGTTAAATCGTTCCGCTGCCAGTAAAAGCTACAAGAGCCGTAACACTAGGTAGACCTGAATTTGAAAGAGCAAAATATTCTTCCATTTTGGGTCATAGTTAAGGGCAAGACAGTAGGAAAATGCACTTCCCCCATTTCATTAGACTGTAATCCTCTTGTCAATGTAATCAATTTATTCTCAATCTTTTCTTGGTTTGAACAGCTTTTGAACACAAACACAATATTTGTAAAACTTTTACTAGTATTTTATTATTATACACTAGTATTTTTAAAGCAGAGATTGACAGGTTCTTAATTAGTAAGGGTGTCAAAGGTTATGGGGAGAAGCTAGGAGAATGGAATACTTTATTGTCACATGAGAAGGCACAGTGAAATTCTTTGCTTGCATACCCAAGGTATTCAAATGGTGGTCACCTATGGCGTTGATAAAGTTACAAAGTACGCCGGCTCCTCCTTTGTTCTCTTTGAGTTTGAGAGGGAAAGAGGGATCAGCTGTGATTGATTGACGATGTAGACTAAATGGGCCCAATGGCTTGTATCTGCTCCTATGACTTATCAACACTAATGCCATGTTTGGAAATTATATTTTTGCATGAAATGTATTTCGTTTTCCTTAATTGAGCATTTTGGCTGTAATAGTTTGCACCTGCCCCCCTTCCCCGTGATACCCCCCTCTCCCCCATGGCTCTTCCCCTGTCTGTTCTCTCCCACACGCTGGCACGGGGGCTACCGGTGCTTCCGGGCTGAGCCGAGGATCCTCGCCGATGGCTGATGCTCCTCCGGGGCATGCAAGAAGGGAGAGGAGCGGCAACATCAAGATCCTCAGGAGGGAGAGTGGGGGAGGAGAGGGGATAGAGGGAGAGGGGGTATGGAGGGAGTGACTAAGGGTAGGGGGAAGGAGAGAGAGGTGAGGGAGTGATTGGGAGAGGGTAGAAGGTGAGGGAGGAGGTAAGGTGAATGGGAGGAGGGGGGGAGTAGAGGAGAGTGGGTGTAGGGAAGGCAGGGAGTGGGGAATAGAGGGAGAGTAGGGCCGTGGGGAGGTGAGAATGGATAGTTGGGGGAATAGGGGTGGGGGATAGAGGGATGGGTAGGGGAGGGAGAGGAATTATGGAG
Source organism: Raja brachyura (assembly GCA_963514005.1). The sequence goes on from OY740784.1 coordinate 54,910,903, forward strand.
GGAGTGACAGAGGGGAGGGGAAAGGAGAGGGTGAGAGGTGAGGGAAGGATTGGGGAGGAGGAGAGGGGAAAGAAGAGGGAGGGTGAAGAGGAGGGGGGGGGGAGATGAGTGGAAATGAGCTGCGCCTGTGCAGTTGGGGGCTATGGGTGAGTGGTGGGATATTGCTTTGGGGGACCAAGCCTCCTATGTGTCTGGGACCCAACGGGTCCCACTTAGTCTAGTTGATGTATGGGGTGGGGTGATCCCAATTGACTGCCTTCTTGGACAATCCTTAAAACAGTGGAGAGAGCTAATTACGCAAACAACAGAAGACTGCGGTGCTTTCATTATCAGTGTTGCTACCAGCCAGTAAACCACAGGCAGTAACAAATATGCTATTATGTTAAGCAAATTAATGAAATTGCATTGTTTGCAGTTGTATGTTGCATTAAGATTCCCAGCTTTTGTGGCCAAAACCATTAAAACACATTATCAAAGGCATTTATTTTAAGTCCAAGAACAAAATCAAGAACTGAGATAAGGAGTTTGAATTGAATCCCAATATAAAGTATATTGTAATTGAAAGTTTTTTAATATATCCCCATTGTAACTTACCAAAGAATAAAAAGCCTGATAGTGGATGTGGAGAGGATGTTTCCAGTAATGAGAGAGTCTAGGATCAGTGGGCACAGAATCAGAATAAAAGGACATGCCTTCAGAAAGGAGGTGAGAAGGAGATTCTGTTGCCGAAGGGTGATGAATTTGTGGAATTCTCTGCCATAGACAGTTGTGGAGGCCGTCGTTGAGTCATTGAATCAGTGGAGATTGACAGATTTTTGAAAAAGGGTCTCGACCCGAAACGTAGCCTATCTCCTTCGCTCCTTAGATGCTGCTGCACCCGCTGAGTTTTTCCAGCTTTTTGTGTAACCCATTGACAGATTTTTGATTAGTAAGGTCTCAAAGGTTATTGGGCATTGACAGGGGAATGGGGTTGAGGGGGAAAGATGGATCGGCCATGATTGAATGGGGGAGCAGATTCCATGGGTCGGATGGCCTATTCTGCTCCTCTGACATGAACTTCTCCATAGGTGCTGACAATGTGATATTTACTCAAACCTTTGCTTTTAGCTTGGGTCTTCTAATTTCTACCATTGGGCCAAGATGTTGGCCCTGCACTTACCCACTTATTAATGCGCCTGTTATGATTTTATTGAAATATCTGCTACCCAACAGTGACATTTAACGGTAGAACATGCATCTATATATAGTTTTTCATGGCTTTGAAACATTTCAGACCATGCATTAAATATTAATATGCTGGCACCTTGCTTACCACTTGGTATACAGTGCCCTCCATAATATTTGGGTCAAAGACCCATCATTTCTGTATATTCCTCTGTACTCCACAATTTCAGATTTGTAATCGAAAAAATCATGCGGTTAAAGTGCACATTGGCAGATGTTATTAAAGGCCATTTTATACATTTTGGTTTCACCATGTACAAATTACAGCTGTGTTTATACATAGTTGTCGTCGTGTGTGCCCCCCCCCCCCCAATTTCAGGGCACCATGATGTTTGGGATACATGACTTCACAGTTGTTTGTAATTGATCAGGTGTGTTTAATTGCCTCCTTAACGCAGGTATAAGAGAGCTCTCAGCATCTAGTCATTCCTCCAGTCTTTCCATCACATTTGGAAACTTTTATTGCTGTTTATCAACATGAGGACCAAAGTGCCAATGAAAGTCAAAGAAACCATTATGAGAGAAACAACAATAAAACTGTTAGCGACATCAGCCAAACCTCAGGCTTACCAAAATCAACTGTTTGGAATATCATTTAGAAGAAAGAGAGCACTGATGATCTTGCTAATTGTCAAGGAAGACCTCCACAGCTGATGACAGTAGAATTTACTCTATAATAAAGAAAAATCCCCAAACACCTGTCTGGCAGATCAGAAACACTCTTCAGGAGTCAGGTGTGGATTTGTCAATGACCACTGTCGTCTGCAAAAGATAGCATGAACGGAAATACAGCGGCTACACTGCAAGATACAAACTACTGGTTAGCCGCAAAAATAGGATGGCCGGTTAACAGTTTGCCAAGAAGTACTTAAAAGGGCAACCACAGTTCTGGAAAAAGGTCTTGTGGACACTTGAGACAAAGATTAACTTATATCAGAGTGATGGCAAGAGAAAAGAATGGAGTAGAGAGGGAACTGCCCAAGATCCATAGCATACCACCTGTTCTGAGAAACACAGTTGTGGGGGTGTTATGGCCTGGACATGCATGGCTGCTGAAGGTACTGGCTCGCGTATCTTCATTGATGATACAACTGCTGATGGTAGTAGTATAATGAATCCCGAAGTGTATAGACACATCCCATTCAAGTTCAAACAAATTCCTCCAAATGCATTGGCCGGCAGTTCATTCTACAGCAATGGGAATAACCATATAAAGATTACAGCACAGAAACAGGCCATCTCGGCCCTTCAAGTCCGTGCCGAACAACTTTTTTCCCTTAGTCCCACCTGCCTGCACTAATACCATAACCCTCCATACCCTTCTCATCCATTTGCCTATCCAATTTATTTTTAAATGATACCAACGAATCTGACCACTTCCACTGGAAGCTCATTCCACACCGCTACCACTCTCTGAGTAAAGAAGTTCCCCCTCATGTTACCCCTAAACTTCTGTCCCTTAATTCTAAAGTCATGTTCTCTTGTTTGAATCTTCCCTATTCTCAAAGGGAAAAGCTTGTCCACATCAACTCTGTCTATCCCTCTCATCATTTTAAAGACCTCTATCAAGTCCCCCCTTAACCTTCTGCGCTCCAGAGAATAAAGACCTAACTTATTCAACCTATCTGCTAAATATACTGCTACCCAAACATACTGCTAAAGCACCAAAGGAGTTTTTCAAATCTAAAAAATTGTAAATTCTGGAGTGGCCGTCAATCACCCAATATGAATCCAATTGAGCATGCCCTTTATATACTGAAGAGGTCTAGCCCCTAAAACAAACATAAACTAAAGATGGCTGCAATTATAAAAGACCCCACACATCTCCATCACGGTCTGTTCACTCTGCTGCTCTCGGGAAAAAGATATCGCAGCATAAGGAGCAGAACATCAAGGTTCTGCAACAGCTTCTTCCCACGAGCCATCAGACTCCTGAATGCCATGTAATGGGCTGCCACCATTGTCTATTTATCCTTTTTATCCATGCCTATCCTTCTGTTAATTTATCGTGTTGCACAGGGAGCCAAATGCAATGTAATTTCGTTTGGAACTGCATATATCAATGTATTTCTAAATGACAATAAAGTTTGTTTGACCTTTGAATACAGGCCTGGCAGAGCATCACCAGGAAGACACCCAGCAACTGGTGATGTCCCTGAACCACAGACTTCAAGCAGTCATTGTATGCAAAGGATATGCAACAAAATACTAAACATGACTACTTTCATTTACATTGCATTACTGTGTCCCAAACATTATGGTGCCCTGAAATGGGGGGAACTGTATAAACAATGCTGTAATTTATAAATCCTGAAATGAACATGTATAAAAACAGCCTATATTAAAATCTGACAATGTGCACTTTAACCACATATTTTTTCTATTACAAATCTCAAATTGTGGAGTACAGAGGCAAATAAATAAATGATGGATCTTTGTCCTAAACATTATGGAGGGCACTCTATGTTCCTGGGAAAGAAAACATGAACGACAATCGTGCTAAAATGTGGTTATGTAGAGATGCATTACTGGCAGTGATGGGAATCTAGTGTAAAGCCCTGTGCTGTTGTTGTGGAAATACGACATGAATTCCTGCCCTTTGCTGGCACCCTCACAACATGGAGTATCGCATTGCGTGGGTTGGATAATTGGCAGATTGGGGCAGGTAGTGAATGCAGTTGTCCAGCAGTGCTCTGGGGATCAGATGCACCTTGTCTGGTCCAGTCTCTGTGGGTTGTTGCTAAGACTAACAGCATCTGCTCCACGTGTTGACAAGCTGCCTGTACTCTGTGGTTTCCCTGATCACCCACTTTTGGATTTGATGTTGTTTCTCCCTCTTCAAGTCAAGTCAAGAGAGTTTATTGTCATGTGTCCCAGATAGGACAATGAAATTCTTGCATTGCTGCAACACAACAGTATATTGTAGTCATACAGATAGTGCAATAGGTTGTTATAGTTCATAGTTTGCTTGAAGTTTTGTTTAATAGTCTGTTGGCTGTGGAGAAGAAGCTGTTCCTGAATCTGGATGTTGCAGATTTCAGGCTCCTGTACCTTCTACCCGATGGTAGCGGAGAGATGAATGTGTGGCCAGGGTGGTGTGGTGATGATGCTGGCTTTTTGAGGCAGCGACTGCAATAGATCCCTTCGATGATAGGGAGGTCAGAACCGATGATGGACTGGGCAGCGATTATGACTTTTTGCAGCCTTTTCTGCTCCTGGACGCTCCGGTTGCCATGCCAAGCCACGATGCAACCAGCCAGCATGCTCTCCACTGTGCACCTGTAGAAGTCCGAGAGAGTCCTCCTTGACATACCGACTCTCCGTAATCTTCTCAGGAAGTAGGGGTGCTGATGTGCTCTCTTAATGATTGCATCAGTGTTCTGGGACCAGGAGAGATCTTCAGAAATATGCAAGGAATTTGAAGTTTTTGACCCTTTCCACCATCGACCCAGATATAAACGGGACTGTAACTCTTGACTTGAATTCCTTCCCTTTGCTGGCATGCTTACAACATTGAGTATCACATTGCATGGGTTGGAGGCCAAATGCAAAGCTGATAATTGGCAGATTGGGGCAGGTAGTGCAGTTGTCTAGCAGTGGCCCGGGGCTCAAATTCACCTTGTCTGGTCCAGTCTCTGAGTTGTTGCTAAGACTAACAGCATCTGCTCCACATGTTGACAAGCTGCCTGTCTTTCTTTGGATGCACAAGTCTTACAGCTTAGGGACTTCTGTGAGATATCTTCAGTTGCTGTTGCTAAACATCATGGTTATACTCCTACAGAAATGTTTGGGCTGGGGTGGAGCAATGCAGCCAAATATTGGACCTGAGAGACAAGTTTCCATCAGTGTCGGCCAGGATGAACCCTCGAGACCTACATCTCGGTGTTGAATTGCCACACTTATCTTTCCAGGCATCTCAATACCAACTCACATAGGCAGCTTTCCCACACCAAGCCATGGTAATTAATTGAAGGAATGCCAGTGGATGTCAGGTATTTGGAACCAAATTTTCTACACAATTTTGATTTGAATTAATTTATTGTCATTGTCTTCAATGAAGAGACAACAACATTATTTTTCCCTTACAGTCATACAAAAAAAACACAGAACACAGTAGTCCACAACACAAACATCCCCACAGCCACACCCAAGTTCCCCACTGTGAGGGAGGGAACCAAAGTCCAGTCAACCTCCTCGCTGATGTTCCCCAATGTACACCTGTGATCGAGGACTCCTGAGCACCCTGTAGTCGCCCCTATGGGCGCCCGATGTTCAGGCCCTCTTGTCGGCCACCTTCCACCGAAGTCCGCGGCTCCCAATGTCCACATGCCGCGCTCGGCGGAGATTTGCGCTGGCGACCCCCGGCAAAGGGTCCCAGGACTCCGCAATGTTAAAGTCAGCGCTGCCCGCGTTGGGAGCAGGCATGTGCCGTCAGGGTAGGCAAGGTAGGCACTGCCTACCTTGACTAAAATTATAACATAGTAATTACTAAATATAAATAGTAAAGGCATAGGAGAATTATGCCTATGTAAGGGACCGATCTCTTAGATAGGCATAATTCTCCGTGCCTTTCATCCGCAGCACTTGTAACACGGGAAGGTCTGTGCAGCCCAAGTGCTGTCAGTGCTGCCTTAAGCCGTCACTTTCAAGCAGGGCTGAAGGCAGCAGAAATTCTGACTTTGCAGCACAGTGCAGGCGCAGCAGCATACTGCGCATGCGCAGCGCTCGTTTCTTGGCGGGGTTTTCAAATATGGATTGGCATTATTTTAAGTGTATCTTAGGAAACAGGGAGAGAAGAATGGAGCTCGTGTACCAATGATGTGGTAAGTATATTTCTTGGTTGTGAAGGAGGGGATCAGGATAATGCCAGTTGCGACGCTCCTTGCACGGAGGCGTGCAATGCCACCGCAGTGAGGCGGGGTGGGGGGAGAAGTAGCTGTCTGACGGGCCCGACAGCGGAACTGGCCACCACCTTAGCTCCTTCTGCCGGTCCCCGCTCACCTCTGGCAGCTCTCCGTCTAAAAACCTCTGTCCTGCCGCTCGCTGGCCTCACTTATGTCCTTAAATTCCGACAGCGCGATTGAGGTTACTCGGCTGTGGGAATTTAAGGATTTGCAGGAAGCCGCTGAAATGAGCGAAGTCGGCGAGCGGCTGGTGAGAGAAGTGTTCCAATGGAGAGCACTGCCAAAGGTGAGCGGGCCGGCAGAAAGCTCTGAAGTAGGGGCCAGTTCTGTTGTCGGGTCCCGGCGGCCGCTTGCAGCTCCCCGAGCTGCTTCTATCCCCGGCTACAGTGCGGTGGCTTCGCGCTCTGATAGCTGCGGCATCAGTAAGTGAGTGAGTTACTGGCAGTATCCCCGACCCCCTCCTTCTCGGCACTTCTGCCCTCCCCACAACTTTACCCCTGGCACAGACTCTCCACACGCTGTGAAAGGAACTCTCCCCCAATTGGTCCCTTGAACAAGTGTTCTCATTCAATAGATGACAACTGATTCAATTATTCCCTGTACTCCTGTTTTTCCCACCATCTCTCCACCTGCTGTCACCCTTCACCCCCCCCCCCCCCCCGCCCATTCAGTAATTCAGAATAAAGGAGACTAGGAAGCCTAGTCACTGAATTGTCACTTATTTTTTATTTTTACGGAGAGAACAATCTGCGCATGCGCGGTTTACATTTTTTTTTAAAAGCCGACTGACTGCCTACCCCGAGTAATTACTCATGGCACGTGCCTGGTTGGGAGCTCTGCACCCACAGCTCCGTGATGTTGGAGCAGCGGCCCAGCACTCCAGAGCTCCAAGCGGCGAACCCAGGATGGCCCCGCCCGGTCCGTGATGTTTCCAGCCTCGCCGCTGCTGCTGAAGTTCTGGTCCGGTCCGGTCCCGGCAGGAAAGGCTGCGGCAATCCAGCTGGCAGGCCGCGCGCGGGGGGGGGGGGCGGCAGCAGGAGGAGGACGCGACTTGGATAATAGAAGCATCCTTGCCAGGAAGTGGCTGAAGGACGGTTTCCCCCTTACCCTACCCGCTTCCCCCCACATAAAATGCCGAAAACCAACTAAGAAACTAAAAAAACACTCTCTAAACATAACAAAATTTTAAAAAACGACAGCCAGACCGTGAGCGGAGACAGCTAGCAATAGCGCCACCGAATGTCCAGGATCGTGTGGCCCAAGCAATGGTTATGTACCTCTTTGTATGGTTGATGGTATCCATTTGGGACATGAAGTTGGGTACCAAAATTATTTATTTTTGGCATCCATCAACATGTTGGTGCACTTATTTGTGCAGTGATCTAACGTTAACATGCTTTCCTTCCCAAAGATTGGGTAAAATAAATCTAAAATATTGACATTTATTTATTTTCCACTACTGCCTCATCTTTTAGTTTTGCCTTTTTTTCCCAACACAACAATGTTTGATGTTAATAATTTCTTCTATTTCTGCAAAATTGAGAATGAACATGGATACTGAGATGTGGGATGACATGCTGTCTGTTGCATGTGTTCAAGCATCCGCCTATTATATAACTAACTTGTTGTGTTATTTTGGTATCCTTTTGTACGAAGGTATTTAGATTTTAATAATGTTTGGACTTTCTTTTGTTTTGTAGGTGTGGGAAAGTCATGTTTATTATTACAGTTTACAGACAAAAGATTCCAACCTGTTCATGACCTTACCATTGGTGAGTATGTGTTAAGCATTTGTGTGTGTCCAACATTTTTCTTGCTCCCTTAAAACAAATCTCAATAGTATTGATTTCCACTCAAAGAATTTCTCTTTTGAATAAAACAATTAGAAATTGAATATAATCCCCTTTTGAAAAAGAGGGTTTGTGGAAATAGTAAGGTTATAAGTTGGCATAATGTTGTATAAGGCTGTGATGATTGCCAGCAACATTTATTGCAGATATAGCATTGAAGTCCAATAAAGTTAGGTTAATTTGTGTATTAGTTCAAGTCAAATCAATTTTATTTCTATAGTGCATTTAAAAACAACTCTCGTTGATCAAAGTGCTTTACATCAGTGCAGGTACTAACGTGCTACATACAGTGGTACATAGATCTAACAATACATACATAAATGCATACATACAGCGCTCCCTCAGAGGACCTCAAAAAACTCTTGTTAGTAGAAATAAGTTTTAGGTCTAGACTTAAAAGAGTTGATGGAGGGGGCAGTTCTGATGGGAAGAGGGATGCTGTTCCATAGTCTAGGTGCTGCAACTGCAAAAGCGCGGTTGCCCCAGAGCTTATACCTGCACCGCGGGATGGTCAGTAACCCCAAGTTGGCCGAGTGGGTTAGCAGATTTTTGATGTAGGTGGGGACAAGCCCATTAAGGGCTTTGCATACATAAAGGAGGAGCTTGAAATTGATTCTGAACCGCACTGGGAGCCAGTGGAGAGAGGCCAGAATCGGGGTGATGTGGTCCATTTTTCGGGTGCCCGTCAGAAGTCTCGCTGTGGCGTTTTGGACAAATTGCAGGCGGGACAGGGATGATTGGCTGATGCCAGTGTAAAGGGAGTTGCAGTAATCAAGGCAGGAGGAGACAAATGAGGATGATTTCAAGGTTGTCAAATTGGGGGAATGTTTTCATTTTAGCTATCATGCGAAGCTAAGAAGCTAGCTTTTACCACAGCATTGACTTGTTTATCAAACTTCAACGTGGAGTCAAATATCACGCCAAGGTTTTTGATGTGAGGTTTGAGTAAGGGGTAAGGCTTCCAAGGCTGCTTGCTATCGTTTTGATGGAGTCCGAGTAGGATGATCTCAGACTTGCTCTCGTTTAGTTGGAGGAAGATTTGGGCCATCCAACAGTTTATATCCTTGAGGCAGTGCATAAAGCTGAGTAGATTTGATCGGTTGTTGGGTTTCAGGGGGAGATAGAGCTGCGTATCGTCTGCATAGCAGTGGAAGGAAATGTCGTGCCTTTGAATGACTTGGCCTAAGGGGAGCATATACAGGGAGAAGAGAATGGGACCTAGGATGGAGCCTTGTGGAACCCCGCAGCAAAGGCTAGCTGGGGAGCAGAAAGCGTTGCCTATGTTTGTAGAGAAACTCCTATCTTTAAGGTAGGAGACGAACCAGCTCAGGGCAGTGCCATCAATACCAACCGTGTACTGGAGACGGTCAGTTAGGATGGTGTGGTCCACTGTATCAAATGCTGTGCTGAGGTCGAGAATGAGAAGGATTGCACAGTCGACGGAGTCAATGGTGAGAAGCAGGTTTGCTGTGTGCTGTGGTGGGCTCTGAAACCTGATTGGAAAATTTCCAGGATGTTATTTTGGTGTAGGTAAGGCATTAGTTTAATTTTGGTGGCTGGGCCCCCACCAAATCCTCACAACAAGTGAGGATGTGCGACACTGAATTAAAATCTATAAAATACAAAATTGATCAAAACCTATTATGGTGCCAGTAGTGTTTTGCATTGAGGTTAATCTTGATTTGGTTCATTGCATGGACTTGTGCCTCCACACCTCTTGACATGCCCCTGCCTATATTTAGTTGCCTGATGTAGATATGTTGGTCTAATTATGCCGGTTCTCCTCCTCCCAGATATAGGATGGTGAGACGTAGCAAAGATTCACTGGTGATCGGGCCTCTGTTGATGCATTATAGAGACCTTGGCTCGGAACACCTTGTCAGGAGCTAAGGCTGTGATAGGAAAGTAGAGGTAGTTCCCCCAGAGTAAAGGTGGGGGATTCCAGTATAGAGGGGTTGCACGTACGGTCGTCTGGTTAAAGGGCGTGACGCATGGAGCATCTCAATCCATGTGGAGGACATGACAGCCTCGGCATACAGTGTTAATACACAAAACGCGTACTTATATGTTAAAAAACGCCAAAATGGTTAATTTTTGTGCTGTAAATAATTGTGGAAATCGGGATAACCGTGAGAAATTTACACTACTTCAGAATTCCAAAAGTGAAGAAAAATTATGGTAGAGAGAAGCGACAGCTGAAGAGACAACAGCAGCTAAAGTGGTTGGCGAACATTAGCCGTGCAGATATCAAGATTGAAAATATTGGGAATTATTGCGTTTGCTCACTGCATTTCATCAACAGTAAAGCATTTTTGTGTTTTTTCTTGATTCGTTTGGTATCTAAAAAGTTCCAGAAATTATAAATCTGGCTGTAAAATTTTAAAATCACCATTGGTTCTCAAGTGGATTTTTACATGCAAAAAGAAAATGCTTCTGAAGCTAAATTTATCATTACAAAAATCTCCAGACTTACGAGTGGTGTGTGGAAAAGTAGGTCTTCTATCATTATGCTATTGAGATTATATTTTGGCAAATAATAAAATGGCCTGACAGCTTAAACATCCACTCCCTTTCAAAAATATTGTCAATTTGCTGTGGTTGATTATGTCCAATTAACAGCTAACAATTATGCCATTCCTTGGCTTGCATCTGAGTAAAATGTAATTCAAAACCCACGTATGGTTTGTGATTTTTTTCTAATGATAAATTTAGCTTCAGAAACGTTTTCTTTTTGCATGTAAAAAACCACTTGAGAACCATTGGCGATTTTAAAATTTTACAGTCAGATTTATCACATCTGAAACTTTTTAGGTACCAAAGGAATCAAGAAAAAAACACAATGCCTTACTGTTAATGAAATGCAGTGAGCAAATGTGATAATTCCCAATATTTTCAATCTTGATATCTGCACAGCCAATGTTCGCCAACCACTTTAGCTGTTGCTGACGCTTCTCTCTGCTATCATTTCTCCTCACTTTTGGAATTCTGAAGTAGGATAAACATGTCTCACGGTTACCCTGATTTCCACAATTATTTACAGTGCAAAAAGTAACTATTTCGGCAGTTTTTAACATGTAAGAACGTTTATTTTCTTATGTTAAAAACTGCCGAAATTACCACTCTTTGTGCTGTAAATAATTGTGGAGAGGGACTGAGCGTTCTGAACCAAATGCTCTAGTATCTTTGCTCTGAGCTCAAGCAAGGTGTAAGTGGCCGAAGGAGCGCATCCCTCGGGACAGCACCTCGGGGTCAGCGCTGTCCAGCCACGGCCGCCCTCCGCCCTGTCTCCCTCTGTGCGGCCGCACTGTCACGCGCTGTGGGTGACGCACCAAACCGACCCCCCCCGGACCGCGGGGACAGACGGCCCGGGTCCGCGAGTGTGGAACCTGAGTGTCGAGTCCGGATGCTGGGACGGAAGAAGGGCCGGATGTGCTGGCAGCCATAGTAAATGCTTACCTGACCGTCACTGCGTGTACTCCAGTTGGTGTTGCGTGACAACAGTACGGATCCTGGTCGTGACCTCGACTGCCGTGCAACCTCCCTATGGTTAAGTTCTACCATTTGGACAGTGTATGGAATAGGCTGTTTACTTAATTTGAAGACTGAACCCCTTTAGAAAGGGCTTTGAATTGTGTTGCTTTATGTTTATTAATGTAGGACAGTTGTGTAGTTGTTCCAATACTATGTCATAAGGTCCTCTTTTACTGCATCTCGTTGTTGATCTGGCTCGCAATAGTATCATTAGTGAACTCAAAGATCAGGTTAGCACTGTCTACACAATCGTGAGTGTACAGGGAACAGAATAAGGGACTAAGTGCATAGCCCTGAGGATCTCGTGTCTGGAGGGTCAGAATATTGCAACCTTTTTCATTTCAAAAATAAACTTTATTCAGAATAAAAATAGAATAAGAATACAAATTTAAAAACTGCACAAATTCTATATACATTCTTAGTGTCTATAAATTCAACAGTGTCATTCTCGGTAGTGTTCGCACCTTTTAAACAAAACGTCCTTTCATTCGTGGAGCACTGGGGTAATACCCCTCAAGCAAGGGAAGGGATATCCCCACAGGATTCAGCCCCTCAATGGACAGCAGCTATTGGTCCAGGGATCCTTGAGGTGATAGCTCCAGCATTTTGACATGGGCCATCAGCAGAGTGGACTTAGCATAGTTGGTCCTCTGCATTCAAAGAAGTCTCTTCGTATTGATTGAGGTCTTGCCCCCATACATGTGGACTGTCAAAGTAATTGTTGTCCCTTTGAATGACTTTGTTTGAAAACAGTAACAAGACCTAGTTTAAAGATGGAAAAATGACAAATTTTGATTGCAGAAATATATTTGCATTTTAAAATGATTCACAACATTGAAAGTTCAATAACAAAATAAGTATTTGTCCCAGAAGCCAATGAATGTCTCACTCATTTATATGAATCAGAACTGGAGTGGGCAGCTGATATGCTTGGGCCTCGTTAACCTGTTGCAGACTCAGCAGATAGGCTCTCCAGCCTGAGAGTTGAGAAAACTATGGAAGATCATGCAGCCCTTCAATGTTTGTGTTCCTTGAGCTATTAGATAAGAACAGCTCGTTTCCATTTGCCCTCTAACCTCTATCAATCTTTTGTGGTCTAAGAAAAATTCCCAGCTTTCCAGTTTAACCTTGTAGCTGAAGGTTCTTCTCTGGGATGAAGCTTTTTTTTTGGTGCTGTGTCTGGAACCATCAAGTCATAAAATTAATTGAGTATTTATGGACTGACCAGTATTTTGTATGGGTTTATCATGACTTCCTTGCTGTTGTACTCTGTACCTGTTTAGGGATCCCATGGACTTTCTAATCACTGGCAAAGATTCAAGTTAAAGTCAAAAGAGTTTATTGTCATGTGTCCCTGGCAGGACAATGAAAATCTTTATTTGCATAGCACAACAGAACATAGAAGGCATTGACTACAATTCTATACATAAATACACCCATTAATTAATAAATTAATAAAGTGCAAATAACAGATGGAGGGATATTAATGTTCAGAGTTCAGAGCCAGGTTCCTGATGGCTGTGGGGAAGTAGCTATTCCTAAACCGGGTTGTTGCATTCTTCAGGCTCCTGTACCTTCTACCCGAAGGTAGCAGGGAGATGAGTGTGTGGCCAGGGTGGTGTGTGTCCTTGATGATGCTGCCAGCCTTTTTGAGGCAGCGACTGTGATTAACTTTTAAGCAGGAATAGTGATAGTAAATTAAGGCTTCGCACTCCTTTTGTCCCGAATTCAGGATTGGTCATCCAAAACGGATCCGTAGTAGTACACTCAAGCCATTAATGATTCCTTTTTCATTTTTATTCAGGCGTAGAATTTGGAGCTCGAATGATAACCATCGATGGAAAACAAATAAAACTTCAGATTTGGGATACAGTAAGTCTTTCACAATTGCAGATAGGCTATTTGTATGCCATATCCGATTGATTGCCAGGATAATTCCCCATGTCAAATGATTGATATACAGTAGATTATTTTGCGCTTTGTAGCTGTATCGGTTCTAGTTTCTGGTATTTAACTAGTTGCAAAATTCAGTTTTTACTTTCACTTTAATAATGTTAAGAAAGAACACTTATGTTATGATTGTTTGCAAACTGAATTAAAAAATTATGCAATTGTCTCATGCTTTTTTTTTGTCGTAGGAAGGCAAACCTTTTGTCAATTGACCTAAATGAATCTTCACTAATTTTCCTAACAGCATTTGATCTCTTGCTTTGCATGTTACTAATTACTCCTGTAATTTCCCACTTGTCTGTACTATGCAAATCTGAGAATAGAGTCCCAACCAGTGTCAATCATTATTTTAAATGAGGAACATTGGTAATGGGATTGATCTAACAAAGCATGCAAGTGGGGCACTATCCTATTCTTTATCCACGGCTGTGCAAATTTCCTTCTCCAGTATTTCGGGGGGTTTTTCAGCATGGCTAATTTTGCAACTATTCATGCATTATATTTCATTTCTTAAATCTGTTTATTAATATGTTTTGTGTTTGTTGTGGTTCTTCTGCCATTTCCTTTTGATCTGTCCCCAATGGTTATCATCCCTCCTGCAATAAAATGTCTTAATTACTTGAAAATAATTCATAATATCAAACATCCCGCTCTCCTACTTCTTTCATCTGTTGACCCATTGAAATGTAAATCTATCCTACAAAGTCATTTTTAGAATTGGAAATGTTGGTCTAGGAGAGGCCATGCTTGTGATTTACAACAAATTGGTAAATCTATTTAATGTCGGGAGGGGGGGGTCAGAGAATATTCAATATTAAGATAGCAATGATCTGAATTTAATTTCAAATCCCAATAATGACAATTCGAGAATTTACGAAATTGGTATCAATAAAGACGTTCTATGATCGCCTTTTATTTGGAAGGACATCTATTCTCCTTGCCTGATCTGACCTCGTGTGGCTGTACATTGTTCTCTGAAGCAGTAGATGATGATCTTTTCAATTGTTTTGAATTTAGGATTTATTTTTAAAATTGACGTGTGCAAGTACACTTGAATCGCACATATTATGTAGGAGCATCTTGGCCTTGCTTGCTCGATGTTTCATTCGCTGTTTGTGTGTTTTGACGCTACCCAGTCTCCCAATCCATTTTTCGGTCATTTTTTGTTAGAGACAAATATTGATGGTTCAGGCCTGGCGCAAGTAGATTGAAGTTAGGGAATCCAGTGCCTGTAACGGATTAGAACAACGAAAGAAAGAATAACAATCAACACATCCTTTTAGAGAGCAGGCTATTCTAGACTGGGTATTGAGTAATGAGGAAGGATTAGTTAGCAGTCTTGTTGTGCGTGGCCCCTTGGGCAAGAGTGACCATAATATGGTTGAGTTCTTCAGTAGGATGGAGAGTGACAAAATTAAGCCAGAAACAAGGGTTCTGAACTTGAACAAAGGTAACTTTGAAGGTATGAGATGTGAATTGGCCAAGATAGACTGGCAGGTGATTCTTAAAGGGTTGACAGTGGATGTGCAATGGAAGGTATTTAAAGACTGCATGGATGAAGTAAAAAAATTGTTCATACCAGTTTGGCAAAAGAATAACTCAGGGAAGGTGGTGCATCCATGGATAACAAGGAAAATTGGGGATAGTATAAAACAAAAGATGAGGCATACAAATTGGCCAGAAAAAGCAGCCTACCGGAGGACTGGGAGAAATTCAGAATCCAGCAGAGGAGGGCAAAGGGCTTAATTAGGAAAGGGAAAATAGATTATAAAAGGAAACTGGCAGGGAACATAAAAACTGACTGCAAAAGTTTTTATAGATATGTGAAGAGAAAGAGACCAATTAAAACAAATGTTGGTCCCTTGCAGTCAGAAACAGGTGAATTGATCATGGGGAACAAGGACATGGCAGACCAATTGAATAACTACTTTGGTTCTGTCTTCACTAAGGAAGACATAAATAATCTGCCGGAAATAGCAGTGGAACGGGGGTCAAAAAAGATGGAGGAACTGAGTGAAATCCAGGTTAGCCGGGAGGTGGTGTTGGGTAAATTGAACGGATTAAAGGCCGATAAATCCCCAGGGCCAGATAGTCTGCATCCCAGAGTACTCAAGGAGGTAGCCACAGAAATAGTGGATGCATTGGTGATAATTTTTCAAAATTCCTTAGATTCTGGAGTAGTTTCCGAGGATTGGAGGGTAGCTAATGTAATCCCACTTTTTAAAAAAGGAGGGAGAGAGAAAGCGGGGAATTACAGACCAATTAGTCTAACATCGGTAGTGGGGAATCTGCTAGAGTCAGTTATTAAAGATGGAATAGCAGCGCATTTGGAAAGTGGTGAAATCATTGGACAAAGTCAGCATGGATTTACGAAAGGTAAATCATGTCTGACAAATCTGATAGAATTTTTCGAGGATTTAACTTGTAGAGTGGATAAGGGAGAACCAGTGAATGTGTTATATCTGGACTTTCAGAAGGCTTTCGACGAGGTCCCGCATAAGAGATTAGCATACAAACTTAAAGCACACGGTATTGGGGGTTCAGTATTGATGTGGATAGAGAACTGGCTGGCAGACAGGAAACAAAGGGTAGGAGTAAACGGGTCCTTTTCAGAATGGCAGGCAGTGACTAGTGGGGTACCGCAAGGCTCGGTGCTGGGACCCCAGCTATTTACAATATATATTAATGATTTGGACGAGGGAATTCAATGCAACATCTCCAAATTTGCAGATGACACCAAGCTGGGGGGTATAGTTAGGTGTGAGGAGGATGCTTGGAGGCTGCAGGGTGATTTGGATAGGCTGAGTGAATGGGCAGATGCATGGCAGATGCAGTATAATGTGGATAAATGTGAGGTTATCCACTTTGGTGGCAAAAACATGAGGGTAGACTATCTGAATGGTGGCAGATTAGGAAAAGGGGAGATGCAACGAGACCTGGGTGTCATGGTACACCAGTCATTGAAAGTAGGCATGCAGGTGCAGCAGGCAGTGAAGAAAGCAAATGGTATGTTAGCATTCATAGCGAAAGGATTTGAGTATAGAAGCAGGGAGATTCTACTGCAATTGTACAGGGTTTTGGTGAGGCCACACCTGGAGTATTGCGTACAGTTTTGGTCTCCAAATCTGAGGAAAGTCATTCTTGCCATAGAGGGGGTACAGAGAAGATTCCTTTAGGACCGAGATGAGGAAAACATTCTTTACAGAGAGTGGTGAGTCTCTGGAATTCTCTGCCACAGAAGGTAGTTGAAGCCAGTTCATTGGCTATATTTAAGAGGGTGTTAGATGTAGCACTTGCGGCTAAAGGGATCAGGGGATATGGAGAGAAGGCAGGTACGGGATACTGAGTTGGATGATCAGCCATGATCACATTGAATGGCGGTGCAGGCTCGAAGGGCCGAATGGTCAACTCCTGCACCTATTTTTCTATGTTTAGTTAAAAGTAGAAATAAAATAATAGAATAAAATGTAATGTTTAAGCATTTGTTTTCCAGGAAAGGCAAGAATTTTGAATAAAATGATGTATTTTTGAAACCTGCCTTGTTTTTACTAGGCTGGTCAGGAGTCTTTCCGCTCTATCACAAGATCCTACTACAGAGGAGCTGCTGGTGCCTTGTTAGTTTATGACATCACAAGGTAATTCTTATACAGTTGATTTTAAATGTATTAATAAAATGTAGCACGTCAACTTAAAGTTTCAGTGAAATGTGATTCCTTATATACTTTAATGTAAAGGTCTCAAAGCAAGTCTTCTGTTGAACAATCTTGTGATTTTAGATTCACTACTTTAATTTTTTTACCCATTCCTCTAATTTGGTCAAGCAACTTCCTCAATGCATGGTTAAGGATAAATTAGAGATGTAATTTGGAACATTACTATTTTGTGGTCAGTGGTTAGTCGTGTCAGATCACAGATCACAGAATTAAAACTTACCTTTGGCAGTCTTCCAGCAGGAACTTGTGGAAGCCACTAGGAGAATTCTTAGACAAAATGAGCGGAGAAACTGCTATCTGGCTCAGTTAAGCCATCAATGACTGAAGCCTGCCATCTATTCGAAATATGTTCAGTTCTGCATATCTCAACATTCCAAAATATTCAGGGACAAAAATACGAACCCAATTTTAAAGAAAATGCAACTTGCATTTGTTTAAAATGTTTAATGTCCATTAAAGATTTAGGAAAAAATCCTTGGAAACGCAAGTAGTTTTAACCTAATGACTTTAAAAGATTTTGAAATAACTGGATTCTTGCTTAAAGTTCTTGAAGTCATTTTCCATCTCTTTATCAGTTCAGAATAAAAGCTAAGGAGAAGTCTATAGCAGAATTAAACATAAATTGGCAAGTGGACGATGAGATGCCGGCGTACCGCACCGTGACCTCCGGCTTGGTGCTTGAGAACCTGCCGTTGGGTCCCTCGGGTTCCATCCTCTGCTACGTATCCACGGATCAGCCGAGGCCTATCGTTCCGGCGGCCTGGCGCCGTCGCGTGTTTGAGGTGATCCATGGGCTGGCCCACCCACCCATCCATCCGGGCCACGGTTGCTATGGTGGCCGCAAGGTTTATGTGGCATGGACTTCGGAAGCAGATCGCTAACTGGGCCCGGGTGTGCATCCCGTGCCAGACTTCAAAAGTGCATAGACGTGTCCGGGCGCCCGTCCAAGACTTCACAGTGCCATACCAGCGGTTCGATCACGTGCACATGGACATTGTGGGGCCACTGCCTCCGTCCCAGGGTGTTTCACACCTGCTTACGGTGGTGGACCGTTTTACGCAGTGGACGGAGGCCATCCCGCTCACAGACACTTCAACGCACTCGTGCCCTCGTGGCAACTTGGATTGCCCGCTTTGGGGTTCCACTTTACATCACGTTCGACCGGGCCGCCCATTTCATGTCTTAATATGGCCCGCTTACCATCAGCGTACCATCCCCAGTCAAAAGGGTTGGTGGAGCGGTTCCACTGCTGTCTAAAGGCCGCCCTGAAGGCTCATCTCACGGGCCCTGGGTGGATGGACGAGTTGCCATGGGTCCTGTTGGAGATTCGGACGGCCCCCCAAGGTGGATCTGTCATCATCCTCCGTGGGGTTGGTGTATGGTGGTCCGGTCACTGTCTCCAGGTAGTTAGTCCCTGCCGCTGATGGATCCCAGGAACCCCCGTAATCGGTGCTGATTCGTTTGCGGGAGAGGGTCGGCACCCTGTCTCCCATCACAACGTCGGGTCATGGAGTGGCCTCTTCCCATGTGCCACTGCCAATGATGGCTGCCTGTACGGTTTTCTTCGCAGTGACTCCCACAGGTTGCCCTAGCAGCACCCATATGAAGGTCCCTTTCGCGTGCTGCGACACAAGCCTACTACATTTGATTTGGACATGGGAGGTCGGCGTGAAACGGTGTCTGTGGCTCGTTTGAAACCGGCCTACTTGGACCTGAGCGAGCCAGTCCATGTGGCTCAACCGCCCTGTTGCAGGCGTCCGCCATCCCGGGCTCCCGGAGATTCTTCCGAACCAAGCAAGCCCCCGGGGCGTGGGATTGTATCTATGCGTTTGGGCCACCTTGTTTGGTGTCCCGTCCGGTTCGTGCCTCTGGTTCTGGGGGAGGTAATGCGGTGGCACCTGGTGGTAACCCAAGGGCACAATAAACCATCTGGTCTGGAGGGCGGTGTCCTGGTTTGGGACGTGCTAGTCACTGGGGCGGTACCTGAGTTGGTATTTAAGGCAACTCCCATGACCTCGAGGAAGTAGGGAGCTGTATTGGAGAGAATAAACTTGTCTAGTGCACACAACTCGTGTCCGACTAGTTTTTGGCTGGACTCCTGCGAGTCCCCGCTACAATATGATAAATAATTTGGAGCAGGAATGTAAGGAAAAACAAAATAATTGGTTTCTAGAGTGGGGAGGAATGACTGCAGTCCTGTTCATAACAAATGAAGATTTGCAGGAGTGAGTATGCTTTGTGCGTTGCAATAAATGTTGGTGTATATTTTTTGGCAAGTAGACTCTTGAATGATAATCTAAGATTAGAGATTTTCTTGTGTCATTAAACCACAAGCATGCATTTTGAATGGAATGGAAATGTGATTAAGGGAACCAAAAAAATGATTGGAGAAGTGTGTCTGTGGTTCGGTGCGAGATAAAGGCAGGCATTAAGCACTAAGGGGTTAGAGTTTGCGTATCTTAAATTAAATTAATACATTTGCTTATAATCCTTAGATTTAAATTCCAATACTTTTTCCATCATGTAACAATTTCTCTCCCACAGAAGGGACACGTTCAATCACTTGACAACTTGGTTAGAAGATGCTCGCCAGCATTCCAATTCAAATATGGTCATCATGCTTATTGGAAATAAGAGGTAATTTTTTAACATGTCAGGCACTAAAAAACTATTCATACTTTTAGACCCACGGTGGGAAGGTAAGGAACTAAACTGAGGAGAGTTACTACCATTGTTGCAGGTATTCCGAACATTTTGTTGCAGTGCGAAAATGCAGTCCACATCCAGAAACTACAGATGAAAATACTGAACAGGAATCACAGTGCTCTCCATAATGTTTGGGACAAAGACCCATCATTATTTATTTATTTGCCTCTGTACGCCACAATTTGAGATTTGGAATAGAAAAAAATCGCATGTGGTTAAAGTGCACATTGTCAGATTTAAATAAAAGCCATTTTTATACGTTTTTTGTTTCACCATGTAGAAATTACAGCAGTGTTTATACATAGGTGCCCCCCCCCCCCCCCCCCCCCCATTTCAGGGCACCATAATGTTTGGGACACAGCAATGTCATGTGAATTAAAGTAGTCATGTTTAATATTTTGTTGCATATCCTTTGCATGCAATGATTGCTTGAAGTCTGCGATTCATGGACATCACCAATTGCTGGGTGTCTTCTCTGGTGATGCTCTGCCAGGCCTGTATTGCAGCCAACTTTAGCTTATGCTTGTTTTGGGAGCTGGTCCCCTTCAGTTTTCTCTTCAGCATATAAAACGCATGCTCAATTTGGTTCAGATTGGCGATTGACTTGGCCACTCAAGAATTGACCAAAGCTTTGAAAAAACTCTTTTGTTGCTTTAGCAGTGTGTTTTGGATCATTGTCCTGCTGTTGAATGAACCGCCAGCCAATGAATTTTGAGGCATTTGTTTGAACTTGAGCAGATTGGATGTGTCTGTACGCTTCAGAATTCATTATGCTACAACCATCAGCTTCTGATTTGTATTGGTATTTGAAGGAGGAGTTAGAGTTTTAAATTGGGAGAAGTTGCAGATAATTTGGATGATTGAATTTTGCATGTGTAAAGAGGATTAGAGGCAGAGGACATGATTTGGTGTCTATTTTGGAGACTTCTATGAAACAAGGTTTGAAGTGATTTGCCATAGATAGGTTTTAACACTCTTGATACATGTGAAGGTTGGTGACCAAACAAATCGTCATTGCCAATTTAATGAATTTGATCCAAAATTGTCTGGAGCATTTGCAAAATGCTAAGACCTGCAACCAACTAAATCAAAATGGTAATACTACTGAAGAAGGGTTTCAACCCAAAACGTCACCCATTCCTTCTCTCCAGGGATGCTGCCAGTCCGGCTGTGAAACTATCATCAGTTTAAACCAGCATCTGCAGTTCCTTCTTACACATATTGCTTTGTTAACCTTACTTTAATGGAACAAATCCAAAGAACAGTTCTGATGAAAGGTTCTAGGGTTGCTTTCCAAATTTGAGTCTTACTGTATTAGCTAATATCAGATGGGATGACAGGATACTAATGCTATCTTGGGTAATAAGACCCAAGTTAGTTATTAAAAAGGGATTGCATTTCTGATCAATATCTTGCCAGCATAAGTTTTATGAAGAGCTTTTGAATTAAAGGAACAATGGAGAGGGTATCTAATTATTGCCCCAGCTTCACACAGAGAACCTCCATGCATTTGCAAGCAACCATGAATGAAAAATGTTTTAAAAATATTGTTACTTTTTTTTAGTGATTTGGAATCAAGACGGGAAGTGAAGAAGGATGAAGGGGAGGCTTTTGCAAGAGAACATGGCCTCATTTTCATGGAGACCTCTGCAAAGACAGCTTGCAATGTTGAAGAGGTAAGATTGCTTAGTATTTTAATATTTTAACAGATTGGGTTTATTTTCTTAAAAGCAATTTTGGTTTGGAAATACTGAAATGGATATGAGCGAATACCTTCTGAACTAAATATTTCTTGGAACACATCCTAATATTTTTGAACTGGTATTATTGAGGCTTGATTGCTAAGGAACAAATTTGTTGCTTGGGCATTGGAAATTAATATTCATGTTTAATTTTGCTAACTAACTGTCCTGTCAATTTCACAAACATTTTCAATTATCTCGTCTCTCCTTGTTTTTGCAGCCTGATGTAGAAAGAATATTTAATTGTGATATGTACCTGGAACAGATCTGTTAAATTCTTACGTGCTGCATCTTTACAGGCCCATTAACACAATAACACACAGATATACAAAAGAAACCATTTATAATCGGGAACATTTGGTAAAAATATCAATATAGTGCAAAACCAAGTTATGTAATACAAGAAAAAACAAAGTCGAATATAGTTTGTTGCTGAGGTAGGGTTGTACAGTGTGGTTCAAGAGCCTAATGGTTATGGGGAAGAAGCTGCTCTTGAACCTAGAGGTTCTCTGGCTCCTGTCTCACCTTCCCAATGGTAGCAGCAAGAATGGACCATTTTGTGGGTGCTTGATAATATTAGCTGCCTTCTTGAGGCAGGGCCTTAGGTAGATCCCTTCAATAGTGGGGTGGTAATGTGATAGACTAGTCAATGTTTGCCACTTTGGCAGTCGCCTTCATTCCTGTACTTTCGATAGCTGAATTAGGCCACGACACAACCAGTCAGAATACTCTGCACTGTGTACCTGTAAAAGTTGAATTGACTATTTAAAAGTGTTCTATGATTCATCTTTCTATTAAATATAACCTTTTTTAAGAATGCAAGGAGAAGTGTGTCTATAATTTTCATTTGAAGGTTAAAATGAAGATTTTTGTCATATTCTACCCCTGATAAGGCTCTGACAGTGGAGGGCGCAGAGGACAGAAAGGTCAGTATGGGAATAGGAAGGGGAGTTAAACTGTTTAGCAACTGGGAGATCATGTATGTTTTGGGCTGGCTGAGAGGAGGTGTTCACCTAAACCTACATGATCTCCAGGTTGCAAAACACTAACTCCCTCCTATTCCATACTGACCTTTCTGTCCTGGGTTTCCTCCACTGTCAGAGTGAGACCCAATGCAAATTGGAGGAACAGCACCTCATGCTTTGCTTAGGCAGCTTACAACCCAGTGGTATGAATTTTGACTTCTCTAACTTCAAGTAACCCTTGCTTTCCCTCTCTCTGCATCCCTCCCCCCATTCCAGTTCTCTGACCAATTTTTATCTGATTACATTAGCAGTCCTTTTGATTACATTTTTATCTTTGTATGCTTCGTTGTCACCTTCCCCCAGCTAACAATGATCTATCTGGAATGTATGCGGGATAGTTTTCTCAACCAACATGTGGAGGAACCAACGAGAGAGCAGGCTATCCTAGACTGGGTATTGAGTAATGAGGAAGGGTTAGTTAGCAGTCTTGTTGTGCGTGGCCCCTTGGGCAAGAGTGACCATAATATGGTTGAGTTCTTCATTAGGATGGAGAGTGACAAAATTAAGTCAGAAACAAGGGTTCTGAACTTGAACAAAGGTAACTTTGAAGGTATGAGATGTGAATTGGCCAAGATAGACTGGCAGGTGATTCTTAAAGGGTTGACAGTGGATGTGCAATGGAAGGTATTTAAAGACTGCATGGATGAAGTACAAAAGTTGTTCATACCAGTTTGGCAAAAGAATAAATCGGGGAAGGTGGTGCATCCATGGATAACAAGGGAAATCAGGGATAGTATAAAAACAAAAGATGAGGCATACAAATTTGCCAGAAAAAGCAGCCTACCGGAGGACTGGGAGAAATTCAGAATCCAGCAGAGGAGGACAAAGGGCTTAATTAGGAAAGGGAAAATAGATTATGAAAGGAAACTGGCAGGGAACATAAAAACTGACTGCAAAAGTTTTTATAGATATGTAAAGAGAAAGAGACTAGTTAAAACAAATGTTGGTCCCTTGCAGTCAGAAACAGGTGAATTGATCATGGGGAACAAGGACATGGCAGACCAATTGAATAACTACTTTGGTTCTGTCTTCACTAAGGAAGACATAAATAATCTGCCGGAAATAGCAGTGGAACGGGGGTCAAATAAGATGGAGGAACTGAGTGAAATCCAGGTTAGCCGGGAGGTGGTGTTGGGTAAATTGAACGGATTGAAGGCCGATAAATCCCCAGGGCCAGATAGTCTGCATCCCAGAGTACTCAAGGAGGTAGCCACAGAAATAGTGGATGCATTAGTGATAATTTTTCAAAATTCCTTAGATTCTGGAGTAGTTCCTGAGGATTGGAGGGTAGCTAATGTAACCCCACTTTTTAAAAAAGGAGGGAGAGAGAAAGCGGGGAATTACAGACCAGTTAGTCTAACATCGGTAGTGGGGAAACTGCTAGAGTCAGTTATTAAAGATGGGATAGCAGCGCATTTGGAAAGTGGTGAAATCATTGGACAAAGTCAGCATGGATTTACGAAAGGTAAATCATGTCTGACAAATCTGATAGAATTTTTCGAGGATGTAACTAGTAGAGTGGATAAGGGAGAACCAGTGGATGTGTTATATCTAGACTTTCAGAAGGCTTTCGACAAGGTCCCGCATAAGAGATTAGCATACAAACTTAAAGCACACGGTATTGGGGGTTCAGTATTGATGTGGATAGAGAACTGGCTAGCAGACAGGAGGCAAAGGGTAGGAGTAAACGGGTCCTTTTCAGAATGGCAGGCAGTGACTAGTGGGGTGCCGCAAGGCTCAGTGCTGGGACCCCAGCTATTTACAATATATATTAATGATTTGGATGAGGGAATTCAATGCAACATCTCCAAATTTGCAGATGATACCAAGCTGGGGGGTATAGTTAGGTGTGAGGAGGATGCTTGGAGGCTGCAGGGTGATTTGGATAGGCTGAGTGAATGGGCAGATGCATGGCAGATGCAGTACAATGTGGATAAATGTGAGGTTATCCACTTTGGTGGCAAAAACATGAGGGTAGACTATTATCTGAATGGTGGCAGATTAGGTAAGGGGGAGATGCAACGAGACCTGGGTGTCATGGTACACCAGTCATTGAAAGTAGGCATGCAGGTGCAGCAGGCAGTGAAGAAAGCAAATGGTATGTTAGCATTCATAGCGAAAGGATTTGAGTATAGGAGCAGGGAGGTTCTACTGCAGTTGTACAGGGTTTTGGTGAGGCCACACCTGGAGTACTGCGTACAGTTTTGGTCTCCAAATCTGAGGAAAGACATCCTTGCCATAGAGGGGGTACAGAGAAGATTCACCAGACTGATTCCTGGGATGTCAGGACTTTCATATGAGGAAAGATTGGATAGACTCGGTTTGTACTCGATGGAATTTAGAAGATTGAGGGGGGATCTTATAGAAACCTACAAAATTCTTAAGGGGTTGGACAAGCTAGATGCTGGAAGATTGTTCCCGATGTTGGGGGAGTCCAGAACAAGGGGTCACAGTCTAAGGATAAGGGGGAATTCCTTTAGGACCGAAATGAGGAAAACATTCTTTACACAGAGAGTGGTGAGTCTCTGGAATTCTCTGCCACAGAAGGTAGTTGAGGCCAGTTCATTGGCTATATTTAAGAGGGCGTTAGATGTGGCACTTGTGGCTAAAGGGATCAGGGGGTATGGAGAGAAGGCAGGTACGGGATACTGAGTTGGATGATCAGCCATGATCACATTGAATGGCGGTGCAGGCTCGAAGGGCCGAATGGCCTACTCCTGCACCTATTTTCTATGTTTCTATGTTTCTATTCTATATTTTCCATGTTCTGTGTCCCCTTTGATGTCCTGGTTTCACACATTACCCTACCATATCCCCATGTGTACCTCTCCTCTGACTCTCAGTCTGAAGAAGGGTCCCAACCCGAAACATCACCCATTCCTTCTATCCAGAGATGCTGCCTGTCCCGCTGAGCTACTCCAACATTTTGTGTCTACGGTGTAAACCAGCATCAGCAATTCCTTCCTATACATTCGCTAATTTTGTTTTGCTCAGCTGAATCCAGCAATTCAATTAATCCATAATTTAGTTTTCTACAAATGGTCAAATGATGAAAAGATCTGCCTTCCAGAATTCATTTTGGTTTGCAAATGAATCTGCTTAATATTGGTGATGCTAGAGTGTTGTGTTTTCGGCAGGGTCCTCAAATTACTTTATGAGGAAAGTACTATTCCAGGAAATTCATACCTGTTAACACTTGCTGAATTGGTTGCATTCTGTCCCTAACATATTGGCTGATGGGGTTGCATTGAAATGTAGTGTAGATGCAGAAGGGTTTTGCCGTTTGGGAAATGTTCTCATAACTGAGATCTGCGCATGTGCAGTGGTTAATAGCCAATTCTACTAATGTGTGCTATTTCACAGCCCGTGTGAAGAGACTAAGTTGAAATGGCACAAGTAGTTGGAAAATGTGATTATCAAAGATTACAGTTTCTGCTGATCCTCACCCATGTATGCTTCCTGAGCAGATCATCTTGCCACCTCCTTTTCTGCCCTTTTCTAAAATTGGTGATTAGTTTAAGTCCTTTTTAAATGACTTGCATTATTCCAAAACACTGAGCTTAAAAAAGCAAACCGGTTAGGGTATAATTAAATATTTGTAGGAAAGAACTGCAGATGCTGGTTTAAATCGAACGCAGACACAAAATGCTGGAGCAGCATCTCTGGAGAGAAGGAATAGGTGACGTTTCGGGTCGAGCCCCTTCTTCTGACTGATGTCAGGGGAGTGGGTGGGACAGAGATAGAATGTAGTCGGAGACATTAAGACTTGGGAGAACTGGGAAGGGGGAGGAGATGGAGAGAGGGCAAGCAAGGGCTATTTGAAGTTAGAGAAGTCAATGTTCATACCACTGGGTACAAAGTGAATTTACAGAAAACTCTGCTTTAATTGTATGGGTGTATGCCACCCAAGCGAAATATGAAGTGCTGTTCCTCCAATTTGCGCTGGGCTTCACTGACAATTGAGGAGGGCCAGGGCAAAAAGGTCAGATTGGGAGAGGGAGTTAAAGTGCTGAGTAACCGAAAGATCAGGTAGGTTAAGGCGGACTGAGCGTAGGTGTTCAGCGAAATGATCGCCGAGCCTACGCCTGGTCTCGCCAATGTACAGGAGTTGACACCTGGAACCGCGGATACAGTAGATTAGGTTGGAGGAGAACCTCTGCCCCACCTGAAATGACTCTCGGGGTCCTTGGATGGAGTCGAGGGGGAGGTAAAGGGACAGGTGTTGCATCTCCTGCGGCTCAGGAGAAAGTACATGGGGAGAGGGTGGTATGGGTGGGAAGGGACGAGTTGACCAGGGAGTTGCGGAGGGAACGGTCTCTGCAGAAAGCAGAAAGAGGTGGCGATGGGAAGATGTGGCCAGTAGTGGAGGTGGCAAAAGTGTTGGAGGTTCAAATGCTGTATATAATCTCTCCAGAGATGCTGCCTTTCCTGCCGAGTTTCTCCAGCATTTTGTGTCTATCTATAATAAAATATTTGTTGGTAATGTTATCATTTAAAAATACATACTTTTAATACTATTTAATTTCATTAAAATAGCCATTTAAATAAAAAGCTAAAGCTGCACTGAGTTTCAACTATAAGCTGTTTAATTGTTGTTTCTTGCCAGTAGAGGTCAGTATTTTGCACTGAAAAAATGATGCCAAAAAATAATACCAAGAAATGAAGTTGAACACAGGTTAATTTGTGATGAGCAAGAAAACAAGACATTAATAAAAAACATAATTAGAAAAAAAAATCAAGTTCTTATACCTAGGAATATGAAGCTCTCATCCATCTTGACTTTGGCACCATTAAAACAGACTTGGACGTGTACTCCCCATTTTACTGAAATTAGTGACCAGCTCCTTCGTTTTGCTGACGTTGAAGGTTTGTTGTTTTAAGATTATAAAGGGATCATGAATAACTTGGGCCATTATAAAAAGGATGACAGACAGTTTAATTTAAATAAATGCAAGGTGCATGTTAAATAGTAGAGTCCTGCAGAATGTTGTAAAACAGAGACCTGAGTGTGCAGGTACACAGTTCCATCCAAGTGGTATCATAGGGTGGTGTAGAATATATGGTGCTTTCAGTCACGATTAAGTACGGGTGTCAAGGTGCATGTTACAGCTCTATTTAAAAAAAAAAGGTTGGTATCACCACATTTGAAGTACTGTTTCCAGTTCTGGTTGCCCTACTATAGAAAGGTTATCATTAAAGGATGTTACTGGGACTTGGTATTTCATGTTAAGGAAAGCTGGATAGACCAAGTCTATTTTCCCTGCAGCTGAGGAGTGACCCGGGTACATAAAATTATGATGGGCTGAGATGAGGTGAACAGCTGTTGTCTTTCCTTAAGGCAGTAGAGTCAAAAACAAGAATTCTGGATTTGGGGGAGTGTGGAACGATTTAAAAGGATTCTGAGGAGTAACTATTTCCAATAGTTGTTGCCAGACGAAGTGGTTGAGGCAGGCACAATTATGAGATTTGAAAGATGCTTGGAAGTATGTGGATAGGTAAGGTTTAGAGGAATGTGGAACAGGCACAGGCAAGTGGTTCTAACATGGTTAGACAACATGGCGGTGTGGATGAGTTTGGCTGAAGGGCCTGTTACTTTGGTGTATTACTCGATGGAACCATGACCATAATAATAGATTCCAACATAATCCTGACAACTGGTGTTAAATTAACTGGTGTACAATTCCTGGTTTTATTCCTCTTGAAATAACAAAGTGTGGAGCAATGCATTTTTGGGAATAGACTATTTTCTGAATGGGGAGAGAATCCAGAAATCTGAGGTGCAAAGGGACCTGGGAGTACTGGCGCAGGATTCCCAAGAGCTTTAAAAAACAGGGATGTAAGAGGGAGAGGGTCCAGAGAAGGTTTACAAGAATGATCCCAGCATTGAGTGAGTTAACATATGATGAGCGTTTGACAACAGCCTGTACTTGCCTGTACTTGCTGGAGTGTAGGACCAGAGGTCAAAGCCTCGGAATTAAAGGACATTCATGAAGCTCGAATCAAGGATTAGATGAAGAGTTGCACTTTATAATTTACGAACATATCTCCAATGTTGTATTATTAGTAAATTATTCCATTCTTCTTTATCATACCACCTTTTTTTTCTCTTTCCTTATTATTTTCTATCTATATAAAAATATATAGAAACAGTTATTAAATAATTGATAATATTAGCAATGTATGACTGTTAAACATGAAATGTTTTTATTATATACTTCTAATAAAAAAAATATTAAAAAAAAAATTAAAGGACATTATGAGGAGGAATTTATTTAGATGGTGGTGAATCTGTGGAATTCATTGCCACAGAAGTCTGTGAAAGCCAAGTCAATTGATATTTTTACGGTAGAGATAAATTCATGGTTAGTATGGGTGTCGGGGGTTATGGAGAGAAGGCAGGAGAATGGCGTTAGCAAAAAGAGATGGATCAACCACGATTGAATGGTAGAGTAGACCTGATGGGCCAAATGTGTAGGTAGGAACTGCAGATTTTGGTTTAAATCAAAGATAAACACAAAATGTTGGAGTATTGGGTCAAGACCTTTCTTCAGTCTTGTCGACCCGAAACGTCACCCAGTCCTTCTATTCAGAAATCGCCATTGCCAATTTTATGAATTTGATCGAAATTCTCTGGAGTATTTGTAAAATGCTAATACCTGCAACCAACTAAATCAATATGGTAATACTACTGAAGAAAGGTCTCGACCCAAAATGTCACACATTCCTTCTCTCCAGAGATGCTGCCTGTTCCACTGAGTTCCTCCTACATTTTGTGCCAATGATGGGCTGAACAGCCTAATTCTGCTCCTACTGCTTATAAACAATATTACCTTTTCTGATTTAATTTTGGTCTGAAGTGAATGACCTCCAGACTGAATTCTTCCAGTTCTTCCCACTTGTCATCTATTAGTCGTATTCCAACTTATCTACACTATTTTACCACCCAACAGTGTATCTAGTAAAAAGCAATCTTTGGTAAAAAGGGCCAGACGTCCCCTCTGACACTTGCTTGTAAATCCTTGTTCTTTAACTCAAATATGGGGATTTTGGCACAAAACTCTCTTTGTAAATAAAAAGGACTGCAGATGCTGGAAATCTGAATCTATAACCCTTTGCTATTTTCTGGTAGTTGTAGTTTTCTAAGTTTCCTTCCTTGTGTTTTTGTGCACTTGTTTTATTGCTAACCAGGACCACATGCTTTTGATTTGCCACATTAAACGTGGTTATTGGATAAAATGTCTGAAGTAGATTGAAATCTGAATTCCACATAATAAAAGTAAATTACTCTGACTTGTAAAAGATAGATGGTCAAAGTTTAAATCTTCCACATAAAGCATTTTTTCTTATGCCATTTATATATGTACAGTGCAGCCTCAAGAATATTATGAACCATATATGTTCTCAACATTAGCTAAACAAGGAGCATAATCTTAAAAAGATAATTGTCATGCTTTATGTGCATCTTGGTTTTATGTTTATTTGAACAAAATAAAGAACTAATTTTATAAAATGGCAGCATATTCTTGCGATAATAGCTGAAAAGTATAGTTGGAGAAGATTTATCAAGAATGGGGTGAGAGCATGAGGCAGCACAACATCAAGATAACTGATTTTGAACATCAATCTGCTGAGGCATCCCCCCTGCTCTGTGTCTAAGTGACTCGTATAAGTCAATAAGCTTTTGACTTCTTCCCTGTTCTGATGAAGGGTCTTTGACCTAAACTGTTAGCTCAGTTTGTTTTCCTGCAAGTGCATTGGTGAACTATATTTGAGGAAAGAATATGAACTAAAATAACTTTAACTTTACTAGGTGGAATATACCAGAACACCCCACATGGTATGTCCCCACTATTTTCTCCAGCAGTGCCAAGTTGCTTGCTTGTTCAGCCAAATTGGCATTTGTAGTATTTGAAGAAAATTTTAATGGTGAAAACAGTCCATTCATCACAACCAGTTTTCTATTCGTTCATGGCATGAATAAATGACCAAGTGCACTAATACTTTGACAGCTGTAGTGCTGGACTTGATGTCTAAAGCTAGTCACTGTTCTAGGTTGGCAACAAAAAATGAATGCGAGCTGAATATGTCTGCTGAGAATTGCTGCCTGTGGTATCAAAGCAACATTTACCTTAATGTGATATCAAGGAGTTATATTAATGTCGATAGGAATATTTGGGGAGATGATAGGTAATAACCTGAAGTGACCAATTATTTCTTGCAAAGGCAGTTAATAATGGTTCTTGTCAGTCTTCACAATCCCAAATAAATCTGCAGGATTTCATTATGAACAGCAATCTCCAGTTGCTTCATCAATGATCTTGCATGCATGAATTTCATGTGAAGCATCATAGACTATCCATCTGGATCTGTATACTTAACGACAAAGACAATGATTTTGAATTATTTAGATAATGGGCAAGTATAATGCTGCTGTCTAGATGTTAGGCAATGACAATCATTAGGCAATGATGTTAGGCCATCTTCAACAAAAGTTTGCCAACTTTTAACTTTCAGTCTAATCCATTACCATCAAAATCCCAGGCTCACAAATACCGGAAATGTATTGCTTGAGTAATTTGGCAGGTCAGGCAACATCTCTGGAGAAATGTTTTTCCAGAGATGTTGCCTGACCCACTGAGTTACACCAGCATTTTGTGTAAATCTTTGGTGTAAACCAGCATCTGCAGCTCCTTTATATTACACATAGTGCCCTCCATAATGTTTGGGATAAAACCCATCATTTATTTATTTGCCTCTATAATCCACAATTTGAGATTTGTAATTAAAAAAAATCATGTGGTTAAAGTGCACTTTGTCAGATTTTAATAAAGGCCATGTTTATACATTTTGGTTTCACCATGTAGAAATTACAGCAGTATTAACACACATTCCCCTCATTTCTGGGCACCATAATGTTTGGGACATAGCAATGTCGTAAATGAAAGTAGCCATGTTTAGTATTTTGTTGCATATCCTTTGCATGCAATGACTGCTCGAAGTTTGTGATTTATGGACATCACCAGTTGCTGGGTGTCATCTCTGGTGATGCTCAGCCATTGTATTGCAGCCATCTTTACCTCATGCTTGTTTTAGGGGCTAGTCCTCTTCAGTTTTCTCTTTGGCATATAAAAGGCATGCTCAATTGAATTCAGATTGGGTCATTAACTTGGCCACTCAAGAATTGACCCTTTTTAGCTTTGAAAAACTCATTTGTTGCTTTAGCAGTATGTTTGGGATCATTGTCTTGCTGTAGAAAGAACCGCCGGCCAGTGAGTTTTGAAGCATTTGTTTGAACTTGAGCAGTTAGGATTACCTATACACTTCGGAATTCATTATGCTACTACCATCAGCAGTTGTATTGTCAATGAAGATCGGTGACACCCCTACCACTGTGTTTCACAGATGAATCTTGGGCAGTTCCTTCTCTCCTCCATACTTTCTCTTGCCATCGCTCTGATATGTTAATCTTCGTCTCATCTGTCCACAAAACCTTTTTCCAGAACTGGTTGCTCTTTTAAGTACTTCTTGGCAAACTATAAACCCGGTCATCCTATTTTTGCAGCGAACCAGTGGTTTGCATCTTGCAGTGTAGTCTCTGTATTTCTGTTCATGAAGTCTTCTGAGGACAGTGGTCATTGACAAATCTACACCCGACTCCTGAAGAGTGTTGCTGATCTGTTGGACCGGTTTTTGGGGATTTATATAGAGAGAGTTCTTCTGTCATCAGCTGTGGAGGTCTTCCTTGGCCTGCCAGTCCCTTTGCGATTAGTAAGCTCACCAGTGCTCTTTCTTCTTAATGATGTTCCAAACAGTCGATTTTGGTAAGCCTAAGGTTTGGCTGATGTCCCTAACAGTTTTATTCTTGTTTCTCAGTCTCATAATGGGTTATTTGCCTTTCATTGGCACAACTCTGATCCTCGTGTTGATAAACAGCAATAAATCTTTCCGAAGGTGATGGAAAGACTGGAGGAATGACTAGGTGCTGAGGGCTGTCTTATACATGAATTAAGGAGGCAATTAAACATACCTGAGCAATTATAAACACGTGTGAAGCCATGTGTCCCAAACATTATGATTCCCTGAAATGGGGGGACTATGTATAAACATGACTAATTTCTACATGGTGAAATCAAAATGTATAAAAATGGACTTGAATAAAATCTGGCAATGTGCACTTTGACCACATGTAATTTTTTTTTTTCTATTACCATTCTCAAATTGCGGAGTACAGAGGCAAATAAATAAATGATGAGTCTTTGTCCCAAATATTGTGGGGGACACTGTACCAGAGGCATATCTCCAGCCTTCGGATCAAATCTTAGAATACCCTACTTAATGTTAATATGGCGCGCTGTCGTCTTGTGCAGCAATGAATTGAAGTGGTTCACTCTGAAGGAAACTAAGGGTCAGCTATAAATTGTGCTTTTGCCATATTCAATCTAAGTGAATTTAAAAATACGGTCTCTTTTTTAAATTGCTTCCTTGTCATTCTTCAGGCTCAAATATAAATAGACCTTGAGTGAAATGCCACAGAGGTTTATAGCTCTTCAGAAATCCAAAGTGAAAAGTGAGTGCTTCCAGGACTCATAAAAAAAAAAAAAAATGCAATGGGGTGGGGAGAAGTGTGAAAAAATGCGGATTATAATGTTTTATAAATTTTAATTCTTAATTGTCTTTGAGATTGTGTATGATACATAACATGCTTGTTATTAGTCTCTGACAAGGCCTGGCCTTTTAATTTTGCTAGATGCACAATAATGTGAAAGCGTGTCATATACAGCATAGTTCGGTGTTTGTGTTTCTAAAGTTACAAAAATGGACTTGACTATTATACATCTTGTTTGAGTTACTAAGTGAGTAATTTGCAGACCCCAGTTATGGAATTCATGTTGTATAAAAGAGCATGGAATTTGAAACTGCAATTACCAATTAATATAATTTGTAAAGTCACTGAGGTAAAGTATATTATTAAAAGCACAAATTGAGTTGACGTACAGATCAGCTTCCGTTGCCAAGGAAAATGGAAGTATTTGATTAAGTTTGGTATTGGCTGGAAGCCAAATGTACTTGTTCTGAGCCCAAAGTCATTTGATAAAATTGTATCATTTCCTGAAATTCCCAACAATGATTATTCTGGCAGCAAACCTGTGTACACTTTTTCAATTATCCAATCCGTTTTATGTATTTATTTTTTTAAATTACAGAATCGAGCTCAATCAATGAACGAATAAATACATTCAGTTAATTGATTGTTTTGGGGGAGAAAAGAGCAATGTATAAGTCTTACTCATTAAAAATGGAGTATCTCTGCCATGTATGGCAATGCCCTGCAAGTTAAAGCTTGTAGCCACATTTTCTTAGAAATCGATTATATAAAAATATTACTAAAGAAATACTGTTGCAAGATAATTTCTGCTCTTCATCTATGTGGCCAATTAGTGGCAATTCCATGCTTTGATCTTGAACAGTGTTAAACAACACTAAAGGCACTTTTGAGTCCTGTCCTCTTCCAACTGACTAAAGGGTCTGTCCCACTGTATGAGGTAATTGTATGTGGATGTCTCGTAGTGGCTCTTACAAGTAACAGTAGGTACTTGGGAAATCCGGTAAACTCGTGAAGTTTTTTCAACACTGTGAAAAATGTCCACGAGTAAAAAAAATACTTGTGATGAAAAAAACTTTTACTTTTTACTCGTACGAGCCGCTATGAGACATCCACGAACTCCTACGGACCGGCTATGGACATTCTCCGGGTTCGAATCAGGGGAAAACTTGGGAGAACTCTTGAATTACCTCGTACAGTGGGACAGGACCTTAACACAGAGACAATAAAAATGAAAGGATGAATACTGGGGAATTTTCGATACAGGTTTAATGCAGGGAAGTGATATTGCGGTTTAAAAAATCATCCATTATTGAATGGTGAACAAGGGCCAAATAGCTCTCTGATGCAGGTAGTCATTGTACAATTGTCGAAGTTCGATAACATTCTTCCTCTCCACCTCCCTCTCCCTCTGTCTCTTGCCCTTCTGTCTCTCCCCATTCTCTATCTGCCCTCGCTCTCTACCCCCCCCCCCAGATGCGCCTGCGAGTTGGGGGCTATGCGTCAGTGGATAGGGCGGCCATGGAGTAAAAGGAGCAAATTAATAATATTAATATAATATCAGGGGGGGTAGTTAGTGTGTGTGACGCCGCATGCCACACCCCCCCCCCCCCCCTCTCCCGCAACCACACTTTGGGGGAACAGACCCAACGGGTCTGCACTTGGTCTAGTGTACTTTTAAAACTCTGTGTGTGTGTGTGTTTATTTGTATCAGATTTCTGGCTTTGGATACCATGGTCCGCCAAAACCACACGCTCACGATTTTTTCCATTTCGCTAGACATTACTTTTACATTCACTAATGCACTCATTACATTTAGACATTTTTATGTACACATTTTTAATCTAGCCCCCCCCCCCACCACACTCACTTGTTTTAAAATCTAAACTGGACTCAAGAGCTCCTGACGTCACAATCCCATGTGCCAACCGATCCAAGCCACTTCTCTCTCTCTTCATTTGGCAGCCCCCCCCCCCCCCCCCCGTTCTCAAAAAACTCTGCCGATTGGGAGAAGAGATAAGGTGATGGGCGGACGGGGTAAATCTGCCGATCGGGAGAAGAGATAAGGCGTAAGTTCCGCTGAACTCACAGCTCGCGAAGTCCCATCCGCCTGCGTGCCCCTCCCATCCCCTGTACGCTCCAGAGTCAGAAGCCCACAGCTCTTCTCCCACGCCAGCCCGCCCGCTCACTCCAACCTCCCCACCCCTGTTCTCAAAATGCTCTGCAGATCGGGAGAAGAGATAAGTCTTTGGCTCCCTGTTCTGTGTTCCTCCAAGTTCTGCAGATCCGGTGGACAGGCGAGATCCAGGGGAGGGGGAGTGGGGTATTTGAGGGAGAGGAGGGAGTAGGGAGGGAGAGGGGGGAATGGGGGAGGTGAGGAGGGAGAGTGTGGGAATAGAGGGAGAGGATTGGGGGTGATAGGGAGTGGGGAATAGGTGGACTGCCACCACCCCTCTCCCTCCCCCTCCCCACTCTTCCTCCTCTCTCCCCACTCTTCCTCCTCTCTCCCCTACCCCTCACACCTTCCCTCCCCTCTCTCCCCTACCCCATCTCCTCCTCCATCCCCACTCTTATTCCTCTCTCCCCATACCCCTCTCCTCCCCCTCTCTCCCCCATATCCCCCTCCCTCCACACTATTCCCCCTCTCTTCCCTACCCCACCTCTCTTGCCCTCCTTCCACCCCTCCCCTACCCCTTCCCTCCAACCCATTCCCTTCCCCCCCTCCCTCTCCCTCTCTCTCCTCCCAACTCTCTCACCCCTCCTCCCCTCACTCACCCTCCCTCATCCACCCTCCCTCTCCTCCTCCCCTCTACCCCCTCTCCCTCTGTCTCTTGCCTTTCTGTCTCTGCCCCATTCTCTTTGTGTCTCCCCATTCTCTCTCTGCTCACTCTCTACCCCACCTCCCTCTCTAGACACGCCTGCGAGTTGGGGGCTATGCGTCAGTGGATAGGGCGGTTATGGGGTAAAAGGAGCAAATTATCAAGGGGGGTTGTTAACGTGTGTGCGGGGGGGGGGGTAGTTAGTGTGTGTGACGTTGCATGCCCCCCCACCCCCGGCAACCACACGTTGGGGGAACAGACCCAATGGGTCTGCACTTGGTCTGGTAGAATATAAAAGTCCAGCTGTACAGGTGGGGTGATTTTGTTCTCGGGTATCCAGTGCTATCAACCATTTTTCTATCACATGAAGTTTACGCCAGACACTTATGCCAAGTACAAGATGAATAAATCACTAATTTGGCACTTCTGGTTGACAGTAGATTGCAGATGCATTTGTGCTTGTCTGCTGGGTTCAACCGTTATTAATAATGGGAATGCTTACAAAGCAGCATCCTCCAATTAGTTATACAGCACACATCTATTATAAACCCCCTGACTCCCATAGCTGTCTTGACTACAATTCTTCCCACCCTGCTTCCTGTAAAGACTATCCCCAAATCCCAATTCCTCTGCCGCACCGCCCCAAAACGTCACCCATTCCTTCTCTCTGGAGATGCTGCCTGTCCCGCTGAGTTACTCCAGCCTTTTGTGTCTGCCTTTGGTTTAAACCAGCATCTGTAGTTCCTCCCTGCAGACTATGGACCACCTCTTGCAGTAGCATGTTTTGCTTTTGCACAAATGTGTTATATTGCATGGTCTGTAATTTTACTGTCTTATATCATTTGTACATTTATGTGCAGTGTGTTGTCTACATCTTGCCTGTGCTGCTGCAAGCTAGCTTTTCATTGTACCTGTACTGCACTGCACTTGAGCATATGGCAATAAGCTCACTTGACCTGACTTATTTGCTTCCTCTAGTGCAAGAAGAGGATTGATTTGTTAGTTAAGAGAGGGTAATAGTTTGTAATCTGTATGTTTCATTCTATAAGTTTGACTTCATGCCATGAGATTTCTTGGCATTTGGAGTCAAAGTTAAGGACTCTCAAGCCATTCAGTCATCTGAGTTTATCTCCACATTGTACAGACATTAGTTTTTGATCTACATTGGTAGATGTGGCGTGGGATATCTGATGAAAAGAATGGATCTTGCTCAATTGTTTACAGAAAAACTGTCCTGACTTTATGTTCCAATGTGTGTATGGAGAGGATTTAACAGGATTGCCATGGTGCATATGCTTTCTTGTATCACTAGGTTGGTTTCCACATATTTGCTGAGAACCAACTCTGCTATCCTTAAAGTGACATGCTGTTTGACATTCGGCATTAGGTAAACTGAAATTTCCACATTAAGTTACAACGGCCAAAGTCGTGATTTGTTCCTAACTACTGACGCCATCCCTCCTTATCTGATAGCCTATATGAAACTGAACCTGAATGTCTACAATGCATTGGATTTTTTCCATGTTTCTTAACTAATGGCTTGGCATGTACTTGAACTTTGTTTTAACCTCGGTTTGAAAACACACATTCATCACTTCACTGCATATTCTAGTTGCATATAATCCCATGTCCTTTCCTATTGATGAACAGACATGGTATTCTGGCAATGGTGCTAAAAAAGAAATGTTTGTTGTTAAAGAATTGTACTTCCATGTTCCCCACCCTAGAGTTTTTGCTCTTTTGTGCTTCACCACAGGGTGAACCTTGCCTCCTTAACAGCTGTGCTTTTTTTTCCTTCTGCTTTGACGGGGACCATCTGTTCAACTATTTCTGTTTCCTCTCTCCCACGTTGTACTATCAAATCCCCTATAAACTCCCTCAAGGTGTTCCAGAATCTCCTTGTGCTTTCCTAACATTTCAACCATCCATGGGAATCTCCTCCTGTAATCTCTTGATTTAATTCCTGTTACGTTTAAATTGTGTTTAAATCCATTCATAGTCATGCCTATCTAATCTATTGATGCAAGATTATCCTGATTTTTTGTTGTTGTTTTTTTTTGTTATGAGTTACCACCTTATTTCAAAATTATTATTTTAATCTAAATATATACCGGATGGTCAGTAATGTGTTAGTGTTAATTAACCAATTTCATTCATTTTCAAACTGAAAACAAATGGGGTTTAGCACATATTTTAAGTGATTTGTATGTAAAGGCAGGAAGACTTGAAACTATCCCTTCTGCACCGTGCTCCATCAGTGTTTTTATTTTAAAAATATTTTCAATTTGTCACAATTTTAGATTTAAATGATTTTCTGCCCAGGGTGCACGCGAATGCCTGTGATGCTCACTGATTGGGCAAAGACCTGATGTGCTTCCTCTCCATCCAATAATGCATGTTTTCTTGGAACACGGCAAGCAGTTGGGGAGGAGGATTGTGGGCTGTAGTGCAATTAGATTTTGAGGAGCATCACTTTCAATTCCTCAATTCAGTCTGCAGCCTGTCATATTCTGGAAATATTGAAGACTGACACCAGGCTGCTGAATTAGGAAGTGGCCCAGGAGTGCATTCCTGCGGTCATTTCAAATGCCGCGCTCCGGGGAGACTTTTAGTTATGCACACGGCATTTTAAAATATCTGAAAGTTAGTCAGTGAGTTTTTGAGGCTGTCCGTCTTGACGCGGGAAGGGGGGGGTAGAGGAGTGCGGCTCCGGGCCCTGTCTGTGTCCAGCGTGCTTTTATCGGGCCAGTTAGTTTTTTTCATGTAAATGAAATCCTGGATGCGTGCTGCTGGTTGCTCCTCGTTCTCCGTCCCGCTCCGTAAATGAACAGGCGGTTGTGAAACCTCTCCCCTATTCCAACCCCCCCCCCCCCCTGGTTTCGGCATCCAGTAAAAATCAGTGAAGATCTGGGTCGATTCAACAAATTTGATGCCAGGGCCAAGAAAGCATACCAACTCTTCCACTCTAAATTCACTGTTGGTAATTTCTACAAATGCACTGTAGAAAGCTTTCTTTTGGAATTCACAAGAATTTGGTTTGCCAACTACTCAGCGAAAACTGCAATAAATAGCAGAAAGTTGTGGGTGCAGCCCAGTCTATCATGCAAATCTTCCACATTTCAGTCTGTTGATGTCATTACGTTTTGAAGTACAAATACATGGTAAATTAACTACATTTGGGTGTGCAGGTCTTGTGCTTGCGTTCCAATATTTATTTCACATGTTGTTACCAATTTTCTATGGATAATTTCTCATCCCACCTCTCTTTAGTCCCTGTTTGTACCAAAATAAATTGTGCGTCGGAGACCATACTCAGTAGAACTGGAGTGTTGAATGAGCGATTTTGATGAATGTTGTAGGTACCTTAACATTTTTATCATATGTTTTCTTTTAAATTGCAGGCATTTATTAACACAGCTAGGGAGATCTATGAAAAAATACAAGAAGGAGTCTTTGATATAAATAATGAGGTGAGAACATTGTTGCTTGAGTTTCTGTGTTATGGTATTGAATGTTTAATTCTTGTAAGTAATGAGTGGCCTAATGCGAAACAAGAATTTTTAATTTGTGACCGTACAATGAAAAAAATTAGCTGCAACTTTTCTAGATTTTTTTTCCTTGCAAGATGGTATTTATGTAATTAAGAGAAAAAAAATCAATTGTTTGAATTGATATTGTACAGAGATGTACGTGTAGAACTTCCAGGCCTCCATTCCAAAACCTCCACTATAAATTTGAATATAAACCCAAAGGAATAATCTCATAGGCTAATAATTCAGTAAAGAGGTACTTAATCCCTGCTGTTGGCTGATTGGGGAATCTTTCATTAGATTTCTCGCAATATATTTATACAGTAATGCAACATTAATGAAAATGTAAGTGGTAAAGGCCCAGTCATGCTATGTAAGTACATGTTTGGAAACGTAATAACCTGCAGATGCTGGAATCTTGAGCAAAAAGCAAACTGCTGGAGGAAATGAGTGAGTCGGGCAGTCTGAAGGAAAGTCCTGACCCAAACCAACATCTCTCCATTTTCCTCACCGCTTAATAAGCCGAGTCTCTTGAGCAGTTTCATTTAATTTATGTAAATTAATTGTTTGAAAACAATATCTGTGAACAGTTTTCCATTACAATATATATTTGTTTTTTTCTTTCCCAAGTAGTGATTCTTCATCTTTCCCCAGAGCTCTGGCATGATTAGTTTTCATCAAGAAGTAGCCTTGTTCTTCTAAAACAAACCTCTCAAAAATTAGATTTACTACTGGTGGTCTATTAAGCTCTGATAAGTAGCCCTTAGACAGGTTTAACAGAATGCCGATTCTATGTCGAACAAAGCGCTCATCTATACTAGTCTGTTTTTTCAGCATTAGGCCGGTATTCCTCTAAATATTTCTTATCCAAATGTCTTTTAAAACCTATTATTGTACCTACATTACTTATACCTTATCTATGCTCTATCTACCTCTATATGGTCACTCCTCTCACTCCTACAGTCCAAGGAATAAAGTTATTTCCCAACCAGTCTATCTTTTCTGCATTCTTTCAGCTTCATTATGTCTTTACTACAGCAAATTAACTAAAACTGTAGATCAATGTCTGGCACAACTGCAATTTCACAACTCGTGTACTCAATGTCACACTTGTCTCTTTACCTACCCCCCTCCACTCCTTTCAAGAACCCAAGCAGTCCTTCCAGGTCCGACAGGGGTTCACCTGCACCTCCTCCAACCTCGTCTATTGCATCCGCTGCTCCAGATGCCAGCTGATCTATATCGGTGAAACCAAGCGGAGGCTTGGTGATCGTTTCGCCGAACACCTCCGCTCGGTCCGCAATAACCAACCTGACCTCCCGGTGGCTCAGCGCTTCAACTCCCCCTCCCATTCCGTATCCGACCTCTCTGTCCTGGGCCTCCTCCACGGCCAGAGTGAGCAACACCGCAAATTGGAGGAACAGCACCTCGTATTCCGCTTGGGGAGTCTGCATCCTCTTGGCATGAACATTGAATTCTAGCAATTCTGTTAACCCTTGCTGTCTCCTCCCCTTCCCACCTCGCCCTCGGGCTCCTCCACCTTTTCCCTTTCTTCCCCCCGCCTCCTCCCATCCCCCATCAGTCTGAAGAAGGGTTTCGGCCTGAAACGTTGCCTATCTCCTTCGGTCCATAGATGCTGCTGCACCCGCTGAGTTTCTCCAGCATTTTGTGTACCCTCCTGTGCTCATTGCCAAGACTACTGAAAGTCAATGTGCCAACTGCTGCCTTCATCATCACCCTGTCTACCTGTGACACCATTTTGGGGATCTGTGAACTTGTACTTCAGGGTCTCTGTTCTACAACAGTACGCTGGGCTCTAATTTTCACTAAAGGTCTTTCCAAACTATAACAACTCCAACTTGTATACATTGAATACCATTTGCCATTCTTGTGCCACTTACCTAGCTGATCAAGATCTAACTGAAATTTTTGACAACCTTACTACGATACCACTTATTTTAGTATTATCCGCAAACTTACTAGACATCCCTCATTTGTTCTCTTGTAATATATTGGAGCGCAGGAAGATGAGATGTGATTTGAGGTGTACAGGAAGATGACAGGTGTACAAAATCATGAGAGGAATTGATCAGGTAAGTGCACAGTCTTTTGCTCAGAATGGGTGGTTCATGAACCAGGGGACATAAGTTTAAGATGAGGGGGAAAAGA
This sequence comes from Raja brachyura, assembly GCA_963514005.1. Next base: position 54,952,669 of record OY740784.1, read on the forward strand.
TCTTTCTACACGAAGGGTGGTGAGTATATGCAACAAGTTGCCGGAGGAGGTAGTTGAGGCAGGTATTATCATAACATTAAAGAGACATTTTGACAGGTACATGGATAGGATAGGTTTAGAGGGTTATAAGCCATGCATGCATGTGGGACTTGTAGATGGGAAAAGTTGGTAGGCATTGGAAAGTTAGGGGGTATGGCCTGGTTCAGTGCTGTGTGACTGGCTCAATACATTATTAAAATAAATGATGAGCAACAATGGGCTAAGCACTGATCCCTGTGGTACACCATTAGTCAAGGGCCTCCAGTCTAAAATGCAACTTTCTAACAAGCCCTGTTTTCTAACAACAAGGCAATAATCTGTTAAATAAGTTGGCTCTCCCTGCATTCCATGTAATTTAACCTTCCAAACTAGCCTATCATGCTGGACCTTGTCAGAGGTCTTGCTGAAATCCATATAGACAATGAGCAATACCAGGCCCTCATTATTTGTTTTGGTTAACTCTTCAAAAAACTCTTTAACAGATTTATGCAACACAATTTCCCTATCACAAACTTGTGTTGACTATCCCTAATCAATTTCTTTTCTCTCCAAATGCTGGTAGATCCTGTCCCTCAGATTTCCTTCGACTAACTTATCCGAAACTCTTGGGCTTACCAGTCTGTAGTTACCTGGCTTGTCCTTGATTCCCTTCTTAAATTAATCACCCTCCAGTCTTCTAAAACTTCCTGACCTGGTGGCTAAAGATGATGCAAATATCTTTGCAAGACCCTCTTCAATTTTCACGCTAGCTTAAACATAGAACATAAAACAGCACGCCACCGGAACGGCCCATGATTGCCCCTCGGAGTATAGGTAAGGCGAATGCACAAAGTATTTTCCCATGGTTTGTGGAATCAATAACTAGAAAGCATAGTTTGAAGGTGAGAGGGGATTGGAATGTGAGGGGTAACTTTTTTTTACATGGGTACATGTATGGAGCAAGCTGCCAGATACAGAAGTTGAAGCAGGTACAATAACATTTAAAAAAATATTTGAACAAATATATGGATTGGAAAGATTAGATGGATTTAATGTGGGGAATATGACTAGTGTAGATGAGTATCTTGGACCAGTTAGGCTGAAGGGCCTCTTTCTGTGATATGACTGATGCAGAAAAGACTACTTGCCTCGAGGATGAGTAAAAAATGAAATTTTCTACATCAGTCCCACCACTCCTTTTCTGATCCCAATGTAACTTAGTTATTTTGCTGCTACAAGCATTCACTTGGCATGTAGCTGGATCCAGAACTGTCTGGGCTCATCTCATTTACATGTTAATATCACAAGGGCATGAAAATTTATCTGGAATAGGCATGCACCAGAGATAGGAGGGAGAGAGAAGAGCATGAGAAAAAGCATATTTGTGTAACGTGGCGCAATCTTTTCCTCAATGCAATGTAAATTTTTCTTAACCGCTGGTATTTTCATGATATTTTAAAATCTATGTATGGGCTCCATGTTTTGCTATGTGGACCACAAAGATGACACGAAAACTTGGAACTTTTTCTAAGAGCATAGAACACAATTAACTAAGCAAACTAAAATTATGAGTTATCAATGTAGTGAAAGTTAATTTCTTGTACTATATGATCTTAACATTTTGAAAGAAGGGCACATTCATTTGATCAATATCCAATTGAAGGTCTAGTTCAGGGGTCGGCAACCTGCGCCCCCCCCGGGGCGAATGCGGCCCGTAACCCAAAATTATCCGGCCCGCAGGCGTGTTTTTTCCCCCATAATTATTTGGCCCGCAGACTTCAGTCATCTCCAGTACCTCCCGGGCCGTGGCGCCCAGGCACGGTGTCGCTAGGATGCAAGGAGGCCTGGGCTGGCATCCGCAATGGCGGAGCAGCGCCAAGCTCTGGCTGTACCGCATCCTGTGCAAAGCCGCTGGCACGCGCACCTTCTGTGTCTGGGCTTCACTGTCGGGGTCAAATTTCCGCTCTATAATCTTTGGTCGGGATCGGGATTGTCAGTATGCCGGGGACAAGTGAGTATGAGTGGCCTGCTCAAATGGGCGGGATCCACGTGTACACGTGATGGATGTGGCCTGCCATCCGCTCACAGACATGCGTCCTAGCCCCTATGCAGAACTAAGTTGCCGAGCCCTGGTCTAGTTTGATGCAGGAACATGTACAGCTCCTAGAGCTATATCATGGACCAACACTAGAGGGTGTTCTGACCAAACCAAAACGAGAGGAAGTGAAATGCTGAAATGGCTGTCATTTAAACACAGTTGGAGTCGTGAATGAGCTGCAGTGAAATTGAAATTTTATTGTATTCACCAATGGTCAACATAAACAGGTAGATTTAATCTTAGTAGCTTGTGTAGAGTCTGAAGTTTCAGTGACACATGTTTTGGTGGCATTAAGTCTAACCATTATTTTGACAGTTGGGATCTGTTGGATAAATGTATAATCTCAACTAACATTTGAAGTGCTTCAAAAATATGATTGGGGAAACTCTTAAGTCGTTTTTAAACTATGGTTGAGACAAATGGAAACATTTTCTTGGGTGCACCTTGGGATTGCAGACGATACTGATCACTGTTGCTAGGTGTCTGAAGAGGGGTCTCCACCTGAAAGGTCACCCATTCCTTCTGTCCAGAGATGCTGTCTGTCCCGCTGAATTACTCCAGCAGTTTGTGTCTATCTTTGGTGCCAGGTGAGAGATAGACAAGGAACTGCAGCTGCTAGAATCATGCATAGAAGTGCTGAAGTAATACAGCAAGTCTGGATAGACATAAGTAGGGAATGTTTCAGGTTGGGACCACCTTAAGACTGCTGGGTAATGTAGTTTGCAATTTAAGGAGAACTGCTGCAAAATGGTGAAAGATTTATAGGGCACCATCAAATTTCTCGATGGTTGTTTTTATAATTTTATGTAAGAAATGTGTTTTTTTTTTTAACTTGTTTGGTATGGACCAAATTCAGCACAGAAATTACAGAAGTCATTGTCCTGCTCCAAGTAGAAGTAACATTGGTGGCTGCAATCTGATCAGCATTTGGTCCATTTTCTGTCTTGGATTTTTTCCCTTTGCGTTAGATTTTCATGTAATTTAACTGGTACTTCAGTATTCACAATATGTTCTGTGAGGACTAGTGGATTTGGCACTGAATTAGGTAATTATAGTATTGTATATATGGTGATACAACTGATCTAAATACTGGCAATGCTATTGTCAGCAAACTGGCACGACTTCTTGCCTTCCCTACTGCTTTGTTGGAATATTTGTGGAAGCCTCTGTCCGATCCTGGTGCTTGTGCAACAATTATATGGTTATAGTAATCTTTTTGCCACAAGGTTTTTTTAATGTGTAGTGAACCTGTTGCAATTTGGCCGTGTGGGCTGGTGTTTGGGGATGTTGGGATCAGTAACCATACAGCCCTGAGGCCTGCATCTCTGTGTTGAGTGGTCAAAGCATCAGCTCTAACCTGTTCATCAGACCTCACAGCAGCCTCTGGTCATTACTTTGGGGGTTTCTTCCACACTGGGCCATGTGGTGATAAGATCACTGTTTCATGCTGCAAGAGATCAGTGGAAGGCAGGGTTCCAGCATAGCAATGTGCAATCCTGGTATATTTTTTCAAGTGTGGTAGGCATGCCTGGTCTCCACAATGTAGAGCACTAAATATTGAGTGTTCTGCAGGGCCGCACTAAATCGTATTACTCAAGTACATTCTTGGGAAATCCAGCATGATGACAGCACAAACTGCATTTAGATCAGTTGCAAACCGAACAAAAAAAATGTAGCTGCTAACATTTGAAATAACAATGTTAGAAATATTCAAGTCGCCTAACATTGGTGAGAATTGGATGTACACTGTCACATTTACACTAAATGAATGATCAACTTGGCTTCAGAATGAAAGAGCAGTAGCATTATTAGCAGACTGCATGTCAGATTTAGTTTAAGTGTGAAGAATAGTGTCAAATGTTGGTTACATCCTAGAAACCTATCTAACGAAACCTGCCTGAGATTCTGTCAAGAAATAGTTTTGCCTATTCACATCTCCCTGACTTTCTGATGGTTTATAATAGTAAAGTGTTACTTTGGTTCATTTGAAGAATATCTTACATTCATAATTTATTTGGAAAGTTTTTACTTCTCTCAAACTAGTTAAAACGGTAAAAAGGACAAATTGCTTGATTGAGTTTGAAAAATTAGATTAAACATTGAGGGTGAAATGATAAGCTAATCCACTGTCTGGGATCATGGTGCATTTAAAAGGGCTGGTGCAAAAATATTACAATAATTTACTGATTGTGTAATTTTACAAATAAATGAGTCTTCTATTATCTTTCACAAGTCATCTTTCCTATCTGACAAGGGTTTGAGTGTTAGCATTGTTAGAAACCACAAACGTTTGTTATTTGTTACTTGGATAAGTGCCATGCTTGTGCTTCACGATATCGCAAAAGGTTGCAACTAGTCCAGATGGATGAAACCAATGAGCCATAGGGCATGTATTCAATAAGAGGAGTTAGAGTGAACTTAAACCACATCATCTGGTGTAAATACAAACCTGCTGCCAGAAACCCCAAGGCTAATGTAAAACTGGAATGTCTGCCAAGTATTTTTTTTTAATAAAACCTGAGATTTATCAGTGTGCTTTTCTTCTAAGCAAATTTTATTGTGTTAACCGTGACTTTTAGGGGGGAAAATAGGTTTAAGGTGTAACCACTTGAGCCAGTAAGTGTTAAGATAAGTCTGTGTTTGATGAATGAAAGTGCTCAGTGTACACGCGTGTGGGTTCTTGGCAAACTGCCATGTCTTTGGGGAGTGCTGAGATTATTGATGACATAGAACATTCGTACTCTTGGCATGTACAGCTGATTCAAACTGGCAAAAGAATTGGTGCCTAGAGGATCAGTGTTTTTATATTCTGCTCATTTAACACAATAGGGAATCATTTATATGGAGCACCTGTTTAGCACAAGTTGTATACAGAGTATTGTAGGTCATTTTTCATTTTTCAAAAGCTCTTTGGTTCTTTGATTTTAGAAATACACTTAAACAATAACATGTACAATTTTGTGTCAGGTATAACAGAAGCAGATTAATTTTGATCCAAACAAATTGAGCTCAACTTATTTTTTGAGAGGTTGGCTTTTACAGTTGTTGGGTTACATGTTAAAAAATGAAAGATTTTACAAGATCATCCATTTCAGCATGGAATGAAGGCATTCGGCCCATCATGTTTAGACTGACTCTGAAAGAGAGATTCAGCCGTCCCACTCTCTCTGTCTATAGCCCTGTAAATTCAATCTTTTCAGATACATCTAGCTCCTTTTTGAATACTCCATTTGAATCTGCCTCCCCGCACTCCTGGGTTGGAATTCTAGACTTTAACAATACGGCGTATGTGTTTTTTCAATTTTTAAAGCCATTTTGGATTGCCAGTCACTTATTTAATATCATCTAGTTATTACCCCCTCTGCCAAATGAAACATGATTTTCCACAGACTCTGCTGATACACTTCATGATTATTAATTTCTCTGCCAAAAGTCCTTGCAACCTCCTCGGTTACCAGGCAAACAACTCCAGCTTTTCCAGCCTATCCACATACATGACATACCACATCCCTGGAATTATTTTTTGGTTATATTCTTCTACACTTTCAATCTTTCATTTTTTTCACAAGTTTCAGGAGTAGAATTAGGCCATTTGGCCCATTGAGTGTACTCCGCCATTCAATCATGGCTGATCTCTTCCTCCTAACCCTATTTTCCTGCCTTCTCCCCATAACCCTTGACATCTGTTCTAATCAGGAATTTGCCTATCTTTGCCTCAAAAATCTCCACGGACTTGGCCTCCACAGCTCTCTTTGGCAGTGTTCCACAGATTACGTACCCTCTGACTAAAGAAGTTCCTCAAAGGTAGACACAAAATGCTGGAGTAACTCATCGGGACAGGCAGCATCTCTGCAGAGAAAGAATGGGTGACGTTTTTGGTTGAAACATCACCCATTCCTTCTCTCCAGATATGCTGCATGTCCAGCTGAGTTACTCAGCATTTTATGTCTACGTTCGATTGAAAGCAGCATCTGCGGTTCTTTCCTACACCTTAAGAAGTTTTTCCTCACCTCTTTTATAAAAGAGTTCCCTTTAATTCTGAGGCTATGACTTCTGGTCCTGGACTTTCCCACTAGTGAAAACATCCTGTCCCATTCTATGCTATATATTTTCTGATGTGATGCTCAGAAGTTGACAGATTACTCCAGTAATGGCAAAACAAGTACCTTTTTTTTAATAAACATTCATCATGACTACTTTGCTTTTGCATATGAACTTGCATATGAGCAAGAGAATGCCACTCAACCCCTCAACCTGCACCATTCAACAAAAAATATTTGTCTGCCATTTGAGGAGGGGAATTACAAAGAATCTTGACAGTCCGTGAAGACACAAAAATTGTCACATTTGTTTAAAATGGTGACCCTTATTTTTTAATTGCAACACAGTTTGAAATCTCCTGAGGATCTTGAATGTTTCAATCGTCTTCACTCCAAACTCTTCCTGATACAAACCTGTCTGTCCAATCGTTCTCCATGGGCAGCCCTTTATTATAGTTATTTGTCAAGTAAACACTCGTAGAACTCCTTCCAATGCATCAGCCTCTTTACTTAAATAAGATCTAAATCATATAAGGTACTGGGTGTGATAATATTCCATGTAACTAAAGCTTAACCTACCTATTATTGTATTCAATTCTTCTAACAATGATAAGCTTTCCAAATTACGTGAGTATCTGCATAGTAGCCGGTAGTGAATCATGCACTGCAACATCCTAATCTCTCTTTTTAAATAACTTTACTGTTGTGCAAAATGGATAATTCCACACTTTCCCCCATTATATTTCACTTGGCAGATATTTGCTCATTTATCTAACCCACTTATATCCCTTTGTATGCTATTTCTGTTCCCCTCACAACTTTCCCTCCTTTGTGTAAACATCTCGATTTTATAATTTCAAAGCAAAACTTGAATGTTTCTAAGGTAGAGCATTGCAATCAGAATTTGATAAGATCATTCGTTTTTGAGAAAATAAGCCAATATAAATGTTGTGATGTGCAATGGATAAATAATATGCATGTATTAAAGTGATCTTGAATAGAAACATTATGCAACATTATGTAGATTTTATTTTTGAAAAGAGGATTTATAATAGTAAACAAATTCTGCAAATGATTTGATAGTTTTCTATGTGCACCAATATGCATTTTTTAGAGATAATATTCCAGTCTCCTGAATCTGTCATACATGTACCACTACTATTTGTTTTCTTTGTCTCCTTCAAGGCAAATGGCATAAAGATTGGACCACAGCACGCTGCTACCAATGCATCACATCCGGGTAGCCATGGAGGGCAACAGGCTGGTGGAGGTTGCTGTTGAGGTTCTTCGACTCTCTGTCTGCTTGACTTGGGACCCTTTACCTTTTCACTCTCTTCCTTATCAGTTCAAGAAGTGAGGCCATTGCTCTATGTTTTATCTAACAGGGGATATCCGGAAAGTCCTTCATAAACCTTGTAAAACTTATCGTATATACTGTTCCCAGCAGGAATTTGCTTAATGACAGGATTTGAAAATTGTACTTGCACCTATTTACAGTTATTTTTTTCTGGTTAATCTTTTGTCTATTTTGCCCTTGACTACAACATGAATTGTATTAAACACTACAAATTTTGTCTGAGTATTTTAATTGTATGGATTAAAATTGCTATCACTGTTACTTATTTTGCAATACCAAACTGTAAAAGCTGTCAAATTTCAAATGCTGTGGAGAAATGCTAGAGGAATGTTTTAATTCTGTATTTATCATCCACTTTGTGTATATATAGTTAAAATAACAAGCTTGGGTATATGTTGGTCGAGCTGAAATCCCTTCGTAGTTAAGCAGTTCACAAACATTTTCTGGATGACTACGGCTTAAAATGGCAGTATTGTTCTCCTAGTCTAAAGCTTTGTCTATTCCAAATTTGTGATGGTTTTACTTTTTGGGCTCACTACCAACTGTTCTGTTCCCCATCCTACCACTGAAACCTACATCCATAATTCTCAAATGTAACTCAAGTTAAATGTACATTGTCACAAACTTCATATCTTCATTTGTCTATTTTAATGCCAAATGTCTATTCAGCTTCTTTAAAGCACCCCCTTCAAAAATGAATCAGGTTTGCCTTAAGGAGTAGTTTGACAAGATTACAACAAATGGCAGCTGAGAGGATCCTTTTTGTTTTGTTTGGGGTGGTTCATTGAAATGTGTAGAACTTTTTTTCTCATTATACACATTTTTATCTGCATGTATTTCTTTGACCAGTAAATTTAAACATGAACTTTAAAATTAGATGTAAAAGTGGTGTAAAAGTTTTCTTTCTTGGCAGTTTGTTCTGTTTTGTCAGTGAAGATCTTGTTTATTGTACAGGGGTCATAAAATAATAAACCTGCCAAAATGAAACAACCTGGCAAAAACTGAACAGGCTGTAGCTTTGTGAAGTGTGTAAGAAGGGACTGCAGATGCTGGTTGAAATAAGCTTTGTGAACCCCATTTTCCTTAAATATTTAGTAATGTGTTTAAACTAAAACTTTCAAGTAGCATCTTATGAAGGTTAATTGTGTTTTGCCATTTTTCACAACAAAAAAGGCATTTTGGGCAGTTAATTGCTATTGGTAAATGTATAAACCAAAGCAGGTAAATGTATAAACCAGAGCAGGAAGAAAGACATTGGTAAAATATTCAGAAAGTATTGGTAAACGTATAAACCAAAACAGGAAGAAAGACATTGGTAAAGTATTCAGAAAGTAATGAGTTAAGATGCCAGTAATACATGAACTTTTGTATGAGCATTTAATCAAACAGCAAAACCTGGTCCTAAAATCAGTACCTACTTTGGTTCCTTATTTGCATTAAAAACCAGTTCCACACCTGCTGTATCTTATTACATTTAACTTTTGTTCCAATGGTTAGTCAATAATTAATTTGTATTGTCCATTTTCACACCCAGAAATTTTAAGGAAAAAAATTAATTTGTCTAATGAATATTTATGTAATGATATACAAAGCCAATTATTCGACTAATGCATCTGTTGCAATTAACTTGAATAGACTATAGGCGGTATATGGGGAATATTTCTATCATTTAAGAATTGAAGTAACAAATAACTAATCAGGTTTGAAGATTGCATAGGGTTTTATTTTGGGAAAGCATGGGTAAAAAACAGTTTGTATGTAGTTTGGGGAGATGATGGCACTGCAAGAGTTTGCAAAATTTGTTTAAACATTAGAACAGTTCCAGGGTTTTCAGAATTATGTGTTCATAATTAACTTTCAAAAGTAGCACCAATATTAGTTGGGTTCACTTTCATTATTCCCACTTAAATTTCTAAGAGTTGAGAAACCTAACTGGTTTGAATAACAAATTCTTTTGGGGGTGATCTGAGTGTGTGAGAAAATTATTTCACTAACATGCATGTGTTTAGTCAGACTGAGTTACATTGCCCTCCATAATGTTTGGGTCAAAGACCCATGATTTATTTATATGCCTCTGTATGCTACAATTTGAGATTTGTGATAGGAAAAAACATCACATGTGGTTAAAGTGCACATTGTCAGATTTTATTAAAGGGCATTTTTATACATTTTGGTTTCACCATGTAGAAATTACAGCTGTGTTTATACATAGTCCTGTCCCCCCCCCCCCCAAATTTCAGGGCACCATAGTGTTTGTAACCATAATTGCTCAGATGTGTTTAATTGCCTCCTTAATGCAGACATAAGAGAGCTCTCAGCACCAAGTCTTTCCATCACCTTTGGAAACATTTATTACTGTTTATCGACATGAGGACCAAAGTTGTGTCAATGAAAGTCAACGAAGCCATTATGAGACTGAGAAATAAGAATAAAACTGTAAGATACATCAGCCAAACATTAGGCTTTCCAAAATCAACTGTTTGGAACATCATGAAGAAGAAAGAGCACTGGTGAGCTGACTAATTGCAAAGGGACTGGCAGGCCAAGGAAGACCTCCACAGCTGATGACAGAAGAATCCTCTCCATAATTTAAAAAAACAAACCCAAATGCCTGTCAGATCAGAAACACTCTTCAGGAGTCAAGTGTGAATTTGTCAATGACCACTGTCTGCAGAAGACTTCATGAACAGAAATACAGAGGCTACACTGCAAGATGCAAACCACTGGTTAGCCGAAGAAATACGATGACCGGGTTACAGTTTGCCAAGAAGTACTTAAAAGAGCAACCCCAGTTCTGGAAAAAGGTCTTGTGGTCAGATGAGATGAAGATTGACTCAGAGTCATGGCAAGAAAGTATGGAGGAGAGAAGGAACTGTCTCCAAAGCATACCACCCCATTTGTGAAACATAGTGGTGGGGGTGTTATGGCCTCGGCATGTATGGCTGTTGAAGGTGCTGGCTCGCTTATCTCCATTGATGATACAACTGCTGATGGTAATAGCACAATGAATTCTGAAGTGGAAAGACACATCCTATCTGCTCAAGTTCAAACAAATGCCTCAAAACTCATTGACCGGCGATTCATTCTACGGCAAGACAATGATCCCAAACGTACTGCTAAAGCAACAGTGTTTCAAGCTTTACAAAATGGTGAATTCTTGAGTGGCCAAGTCAATCACCCGATCTGAACAATTGAGCATGCCTTTTATCTGCTGAGGAGAAAACTGAAGGGGACTTGCCCCCAAAGCAAGCACAAGCTAAAGATGGCTGCAATACAGGCCTGGCAGAGCATCACCAGAGTAGACGCCCAGCAACTGGTGACACCCATGAATCACACACTTTAAGTAGTCATTGCATGCAAAGGAAATGCAACAAAATACTAAACATGACTACTTTCATTTACATGACATTCCTGCGTCCTAAACATTATGGTGCCCTGAAACCTGAAATTGGGGGGGGGGGGGGGGGGAGGAGATGATGACTATGTATAAACACAGCTGTAATTTCTACATGATGAAACCAAAATGTATAAAAGTGGCCTTTATTAAAATCTGACAATGTGCACTTTAACCAAATGTGATTTTTTTCCTATTACAGATCTCATTGTGGAGTACAGAGGCAAATAAATAAATGATAGTTCTTTGTCCCAAACATTATGGAGGGCACTGTAAATGATTTTGAATGTACCACGATTCTACAATGGAGTTGCCAGTGAGCTTGAAGGTTTGGGTGAGGGAGTTCTGCAATTGACTATGATCTTCAATTAGTGGGATTCCTGTCTCCAATTGTGGTGCACTCTCATTGCTGGATAAATGTTGGGTGAAGATGAGTTGAATGCAATTACGGTCTCTTTCATGCCAAATAGTGTGCTGATTAATTCTATCCATGGCAACTTAGTGAGATGATCTGGCTCCACTAACTGCACAAATTACTCATGCAATGATAGATGATCTAATACCTACAATCCATTTCTCACCCAATGTCCAAGCTACTTGATTGCTGCTGCCTCCAGCAATTTATTGATCAATCTCAGATATGCTGTACAGCTGTGGCTCTCTGGAGAAGAGAGTTAGCAGATGTGGCCCTCTGGAAAATAAACCTCAAATGATTTACAATGTTTGTCTTGGTCCTAGACAATTGTCGCAGTAGTTTGGTGTGTTTCAGATTCTCTAATCTTAGTTGGCAGCTTGTTAGCATATACCCTTTCAAAGTGTTATGGACTCTTCTAAGATCCAGTGAATATAACCCTTAATCTTTTATCTCAAGATGACCGCTAAATCTGAGGAAATAATAGAGTGAATCTATACACCACTGCTTCCAAGATGTGTCTATTCTTTGGGTAAGAGGCCCAAACATGTTCCAATCTTGGGCAATCTTGTTTGGCACTGGTCTTCATTGATATTGATCAATAATCCCTTAGTTGCAATTATGGCTTCTATGCCATTATGAGGCAATCACAAGGAGACAGTGAGCTTCTGCAGGTTGGTAACATTTGAGGAGAGTGCTTCTTGGTATATCGCAGTTGAATTTTGACGTGAGGTTGAGAAATCTCATGGGTAACAGTTAAGGCTGCTCCCTACATTTCTGATTTGGGGAAAAGGTAGAGGAATGGGGGTCAGAGATAAAGCTATGCGAGCTATGATTGAATGGCAGAGTGGATGCGATGGACCAAATGGTAGGCATGCTTTGAGTGTCTGGTCTCTATAATCTAGAGCACTAAAAATTGAGTGTTCTGCAGGGCCGCACTAAGCCATATTACTCGACTGCACTCTTGGGAAATCCATCATGATGACTACACAAACTATATAGACCAGTTGAAGCTGCTTGTGCACACTAAACAAAACAAATGGACTAATTCTAGTCCTATGACATGGAGATTTTGTCCACTATGCCTTTAGAATGAGAGAAGCTCTTTGACCACAGGGAGGAAATGGTTCAGAAATACCCCAGCAATTCCTTTATGTCAGACCTCTCTGTAGTTAGCGCAGTCAAGACTTATTTTTTCCCCCTCACAATTAGAATCACGATGAGGTCTCCTGGTATATCCTCTTACCAGATGTGAGCAATGAGATTGTGGATTTATGACCCAAACCTTTTATCACAGAGATGCAAATTGTAAGCTCCCGGTCAGGAGATCCCAAATTCCCTTATGCTTTCAATGTGCTCGCATAGCTGTTGGTCAATTGAAGGGTATAATCTGGTTCAAATCTCAGGATCAGCTGGACAACAATGATTCCTGTCCTATATTCTCTGAGACCTAAACTGGACATAGGAAAGATCACACCAATGCTAAATCTGCAAAAGATTCACTGGATGAACAAATTATCCGCAGCATAGAGGATGTTACACAATTGACTCTGCCTCTGTTGTTTGCATGCCCAACACCTGTTTCTGGGAAACTCATCCACTGTTCTGATCTCGTTCCTGGGAAGATGTCAAGTAGATGGAGGAAATCATTCACGGGTGTGCTTGAAATAGGCTTTCCAAAAAATGTACTTAATTTCTAATGACTCACGGGCATTCCTGGCCCAAGAATGCGTCAAGTCCATGAGTATTCGGGATAACATTTATATTCCTGGGACTGCATTAATATTCCTGGGCAGCATAATGCGCCACCTTATGAACAACCCAGCCATCTGCCTAGCCAGATAACTCCTGGTCCATCTAAGGGAGAGTCTGTTGGTCCCACCTTGTTACTTCATTATTCACCTTAGAAATCATTGAGCAAGGCATCTTTGATCTTGGGTATTACCTATGAAAAATTACATATTGCTATAATAGAAGAGGTTTACCAGAATGCTGCCTGATTAGCAAGTATTAGTTACAAAGAGAGGTTAGTCAAACTTAAATGGCTTTTTCTGGAATACCAGAGGTTGAAGGGAGACCTATTAGTATAAATCTGAGAGACATGGATAAGATGGGTAGTCAGAACCTATTGTCCCAGGGTAGAAATGTCAAAGATTAGGGGACATTGGTTTAAGATGAGAAGGCAAAGTTTAAAGGAGATGTGCGGATCGTGTCTATAGGGGTAGGTGTCTGTGATGGAGGCAGATACGGTAAGAGGCTTTTGGATAGACAAATGGCTATGGAAACAATGGAGGCATATGGATCCAGTGCAGGCAGAAGAGATTAGTTTATCTTGGCATCATGTTTAGCACAGACTGCGAATTGCTCATTATAACTTCATTTTAACATTGGGCTTTTCATAAATTGCAAGACCCGATTCTTCTGTACTAATGCGTTTTACCATTTAAAATATATTCTATTCTTCCTCCAAAGCTGAATAATCTCACTTTTCCAATGTAATATTTCCTCTTCCACTTTCTTGCCTGCATGCTTATCCTATCTGTCCCTTTTTGAAGATTGGATGTCAATCCCTAACATACAAGAGTTGAACATACAACATACAAGTGTTGAAGAGTTGAGTGGGGAAGAAGCAATTCTTTAAGTTGGTGGTAGGTGCTTTTGTAACTTATGCCCAACAGAAGATGGGTGAAGAGAGAATGGACCGGAGTGTGAGTGGTCCTTGACTATGACTGCTTTCATGCGGGTGCGTCAAGTCTGGATGGAGTCAGTGGGGAGCGAGGCTGGTTTATGTGATGAATTGGGTTGTATTTTCAACTCCAATTGTTTGCAGACTTGGGCAGAGCAGTTGCCAAGCCAAGCTGTGATGCATCCAGAAAGAATTAATTCTATGATGCATCTGTCAAAATTGGGAAGAGTCGTTGGAGACGTCCTAAATTTACGAAGCTTAACGAAGTAATGAATTAATACAAACATTTTATCACTTACTGTCCAAATTAAAAACAAATGATTAACAGTGAACTGGATATTTGTAATATTACATACTGAAATGATTTCCACATTCAGTACACTTTTGCACAGGGATCCTTGCTCATTACGTTTAGTTTAATATTTCTAAAGATGATTTTATTTAATTGATAAAGTGTGCCTTAAACCAGGCAGGAAAATTAAAATAGTTCTGCATGAATTAAATTGTATGTGATCAATAATTATCCATTAATTCAACCCAGCTTGACAATGGTGGGAGGTTCCTCAAATGAATTATTCAAGTTCTGCAAATGCTGAATCATTAAAAGTCCTCTATGGTGGGGAGAAATAAGTGATTAAACATTGTGCACATTTTACACAACATCAACTATATTGCAATAACAATGCTCAATTGTATATTTTAAAATGCACAGCATATTTCACCATCGTGAATAAAAAATGGTGCAAATTCAATTAAGAGAATATTTTTATGATTTGTGATTTTATTTTTCCATGTAGTACTCAAAGGATATGTGGGACACAGCAATGGTGAACTAAGCTTACAGCACTATTTGATGCAGTCCTCGACAGTGAATTAAAAAACATTTAATCAGTTCAGAATGAATTACACTTTTAGTGAGCACACAATATAAGATTACCTTTAAAGCTAATTTAAATATTTGTAATTTTTATAAGAATTAGTTTCTATAATACAGAGATTTAAGACTTTTGTTCAGTTTGATCATTCTTGAAGGTTTGCTCTGGTGTTTGTATTTCCAACTGCAAATATTTTCTGGTGTTTGGCTGTGAGCCAGCTTCCAGAGGGATATGTTTGGAAAGGGGATGAAGGTGAGGCAAATTTTGATTTCCCTCGGTTAAGATTGTGTTCAAAAATTGATCTGTTTTCCAAATAGTTCTTTCTTTTGTCAGGAGAATTGGCATTCAGAGAAAACAAATGTAAAATATTTTGGTAAAATATTTTCAAACGCAGATTACATACAAGACTAAAAGACAGCAGATAAACTCCTTGGAGAAGTCATCAGATCAAGCAGCATCCGTGATTGGAAAGGGATGGTCAATGACAGAGTATTGAGGGAAGAAATGTTAACCCTAAAACTTTCACTCTGCCCTGGAAGATATGGAAGCATTATTTCAGTTTTGTCTCCAAATAATGAAAAGCACTCTGGGTTTTCTTTCTACGATTTAATTTCCACATGTGTTAAGATGATAGGAGATTCGGTGATTAGAATAGAATAGAATGAAAAGTTATGGGGAAGTGGCTGTTAGTAATAATAGATACCTGGCATATGGGTGAAATGTAGGTTAATTGTTACTTATTACATTTGCTCAAGCATGAATGTTTGTAAGAGATGTTGCTTGCTGAAACAAACTGATTCGTTAGCTGATGAGTTGCAAGCATGTCACAAAGCCAGAAATGTATCTTTCGGCCCAGAGACTGCACCAACCATGAATCGCCTATTTACACTGATCTTGCATAAATCCCATCTTTTATCATCCCGGCATTCTTATCAGCTCAATAGATATTAATTGGCCTAACTTTCTTCACAGGGAGCCTTGTAAAAACGAATGTTTTAAAAACTATAACAGCAGGCTGTGTTGCTGCTATAATGTTATGGGGAGTTACTCAAGAGTCAAGAGAGTTTTATTGTCATGTGTTCCAGATAGGACAATGAAATTCTTGCTTGCTGCAGCACAACAGAATATGTAACCATAATAATACAGAACAGGAGATAACAGTTCAGTGTCTCAATATACCATAGACCATATATATACACAATAAATAAACAGATAAAGTGCAATAGTAATAATAGACAATTGTTCAGAGCTTTTTTGATGTTGTGTTTAATAGCCTGATGGCTGTGGGGAAGTAGCTGTTCCTGAACCTGGATGTTCCAGATTTCAAACTCCCGTCTCTTCTTCCCGATGTCAACGGAGATATGAGTGTGTGGTGGCCAGGATGGTGTGCGTCTTTGATGATGTTGGCAGCCTTTTTGAGGCAGCGACTGCGATAGATCCCTTTGATGGTAGGGAGGTCAGAGCCGATGATGGATTGGGCAGTGGTCACAACTTTCTGCATTTTTTTCCGCTCCTGGACGTTCAAGTTGCCGAACCAAGTTACGATGCACCAGTCGGTATGCTCTCTACTGTGCACCTGTAGATGTTCGAGAGAGTCCTCCGTGACATACCAACTCTCCGTAATCTTCTCAGGAAGTAGAGGCGCTGATGTGCCTTCTTTATAATTGCATCAGTGTGCTGGGACCAGGAAAGATCTCCGGAAATATGCAAGCCTAGGAATTTGAAGTTTTTGACCATTTCCACCATAATTGTTGATATAATCAAGATTGTGGGCCCCTATCCTACAGGGCCTGTCCCACTTGGGCGACGTTTGACTGACTGTGGAACGTCAGTGACTGACGCCCATGAAACCATTGCATGATATACACGCTGACATATGCTGTCATGCGGGTGACATCCGGCTAGGGTTGAGGCCGTAAAATATTCTTCCTTCAAAGCATGGATTTGAAACAATATATTAAAATGAATACAATAAAAACAATTGTGCAAATGAAAAGATGTCTGAGTCGTTCAGTTTTATTTATAGATGTATTGGTCCGCTTCCAGATTCGATCACATTCTCTATAACTTTTCACAGGGATGGATTCAGTGGGTGTAGGCTGAACTCCTCTTCCGCCATCCCGCCCCCATCTCTCCTTCTCCACTCCCTCCTATCCTTCTCCCCTCCCCTTTTCCCCACTTATTCCCTTCCCCCCTCCCACTCTTCTCCCCCTTATCACTACCCCCTCCCCTCACATCCCCTTTTCCCATTCTCCACCCCCCACCCCATTTGTTGACCCAGCCTGCGACCAGTGATCCCCCGCACACTATCCCACACACGCTAGGGGCAATTTATACAAACCTGTGCACCTTTGGAGTGCAGGAGGAACCCCAAACCCTAGCCCTTACCCTAATCTTAACCATAACCCTAACTCTAGGTTGATAGCTTTGGTATAAGTATAAATTGTCCTTAGCGAATGTGGGATAGTGTGAGAGGGATTGCTGGGCGGTGCAGACTCGGTGGGCAGAAGGACACTGTATCTCTGAACTAAATGTGACACGGAGCCCCAGGGGTTGGACTCGAACCCCCAATGTTCTGCCTGCTCCTCAGAACTAAACTCTTGGCCACAAGTTGTCCCAGAGGCAGATCTCTTCCAATGGTCTCTCTAAACCCCCAGAAGAAGCGGGCTTTTTAATATATTAATGTTTAAAATCCATGCATTGAAGGAAGATTATTATATGCCCATTGGTGATCCGTAACCCTAACCCTAAATGGGCGTCACCCACAGGACAGCATACGTCAGCGCAAAACATGATGAGACACCCAAATGCTTTACTGTTATTTGAGAATGGCAGCAAGGACAAGCCAGGAAACTACATGCTTGTGACCTTGTGATCAGTGGTGGAAAAGTTGTTGAAGGCGATAGGCACAGACTGATCAGGGATAGTCAGTATGGCTTTGTGTGTGGGAAATTATAGCTCACATATGTCATAGATTTTTGCAGAGATCACCATGAGGAATGATGAGGCAGGGCAATGGACATTGTCTATATGGAATGTAAGTGTGAGGTGTTGCACTCCGGTGCGCCAAATCAGGACAAATGAGCTTTCAATGGTAGAATCCTGGAGAGTGTCAGAACAAAGAGAACTGGGAGTACAGGTGCATGGTTTCCTCTAAGTGACAGATGGACACTGTGGCCAATGTAATTGGCACGCTTGTCTTCATTGGAAAATCTATTGACTACAATAGCAGATATGATAATGCAGCTGTACAAATCATTGGTAACACCACACCTTTAGGTCAATTTAGTTTGGAAATACAGCATGGAATCAGCCCCTGCAACCCACCGAATCCATGCCAACCAACGGTGCACCAGGATAAAACCTACATGGTCTTGGGGAGAAAGTACAAACTTCATACGGACAGAACCCATAGTCAAGATCGAACCTGGGTCTCTGGTGCTGTAAGTCTGCAACTCTACCGTTACACCACTGTTCTATCCAAGCCTGGAGTAGTGTGTAGTCCTGGTCACCTAGCTGTAGGAAAAACTATGAAAAGTGCAAAAGCGATTCACCAGGATGTTATCTGGTCTTGAGTTATAAGCAGAGGTTGGGACAATTCTTCTATGGAGCGTAGGGGGTTGACGGGTGATCTTAATGAGATACACAAGATCGTGAGGGGCATGGATAAAGTTAATGCTCATATAATGTTTCTCAGGGTAAAAGATTCTAAAACTGGAGACCATAGGTTTATGGTGAAAGAGGAAAGTTTTAAGACAGACCTTGAGCAACATTTTCCCCGAGTGTAGTCTATCGGGAATGAGCAGCCTGTGAATGCTTCAGAAGTAGATACAAAAGACATTCAGACAGGTATATAGATAGGAAAGGTTTAGAGGGTTCACGGTCAAATGCAGGTAAATGGAACAAGCAGAGTATGCCGTGGAAAAGAGCCCGTTAATGTACTGTGCAACTCTGATAATTTGGCATTCTGCTAGGTAGTAGTTGGCATCTTGTGGTTGACATTTTGGCAGCCATGTAGTTCTAGTGGTGGATAGATTTCAAATGGTGAATTTAGTTGCAATAAAGCCAGCTACTTAGTCAAGCTACAAGTGAAGTATAATGTTTATTGTAGTACCAGGAGCGTGTGCATAGAGAAAAGGCCTTGGAATTAAAAGGGGACCTTCACTCTGCATCAATCCCAAGTTTATGTTTGTTCTTGAAACAAGTATCAATAAGTCATTACCCAAATGTCAGGCAATGTAAATGATTCCCATCATTTATCAGTCTGAGCCTATTGATCAGGCTGTACTAGACATGGTCAAGGACTGCTTCAATACTTGAACTCTGAGGAACATTACATTTGACTGTACACACTTTCTGCCCTAATACTGGAATAAAACTATTGGTGAAACAACTGTAGGTGGTTGGGCCAGGGCCACTGCCTCAAGAAACTCTGCGACAATGTGCCTGGACCATCAATGATGCATTAGACATGTTGGAGCTAGTGGAAATGTGTCTATTTGCCAGTTCCTAGTTACTTTAGTTTTACTTTCCAACACCCTTTTCCCACAACCATTTTCCCTTATGGTTAGAGTTTGAGACATGAGCAAGTTGTGTGGTTGAACTGGCACCATCTATCTATCTACATTACTAAAAGTCTGGTCTTGACCGCTTTTGGCTCACTGTGGTGTGATGTCTGAGAGAACGCTGCCACCTACGGCCATCATTTTTGGCCAGCTCGCTCAGAACCCCCCTCTGCCTTCCTGGACCAGAGGATTTTTCCCATCAATGAAAAATCAGAGATATATTAATGTGTTTTTTTTAATCGCCATTCTCTCTGTTGCCCCCGCTGCAGGGAGGGGGAGGGACTATAAAACCAGGAAGTGGTGTGCCTCACTCAGTTTGCCAGAGTCTAGTAACATTTTGAGGTATGTTATTAAAGTGCAATAATAAAAGGTACAAGTAGAAAAGTGCAAATAGCATACTGCAGACATTGAGTTAAAGTTATTTGACAGTCAGTTTGTGTAATGTTCATGGAATTCTCTTGAGTGAGTTGAGTCGTCTGATGGCCTGAGGGGAAAAAGCTGTTTTTGAATCTGGTGGTGTTGCACCGCATGCTGCGGTAGCGCTTGCCGGGTGGAAGGAGGGTGAACAGATTGTGTGCTGGATGGGTGGTGTCTTTGATGATATTGGTTGCTCTCTTGTGACAGCGAGATGGGTATAAGTCCTGGATTGCTGGTTGGGGTGATCTGGTGATCTTCTCCGCTGTCCTCACCACTCTCTGTAGGGCCTCCATTGGTTCTAAAATGCTTGCAAAAAGTGTCTATTGGTTCTAAAATGCTTGCACAAAGTGTCTCTATTGGTTCTAAATGGTTGCAAAAAGTGTCTCTATTGGTTCAAAAATGCTTGCAAAAAGTGTCTCTATTGGTTCAAGAATGCTTGCATAAAGTGTCTCTATTGGTTCTAAAATGGTTGCAGAAAGAGTGTCACTATTGGTTTTAAAATGCTTGCAGAAAGAGTATCTCTATTGGTTCTAAAATACTTGCAGAAAGAGTGTGTATAGGTTCTAAGATGTTTGCAGAAGGTGTCTATTGGTTTTAAAATGCATTGGTTCTAAAATGCTTGCAGAAAATGTCTCTATTGGCTCTAAAATGCTTGCAGAAAGTGTCTCAATTGGTTCTAAAATGCTTTCAAAAAGGGTCTCTATTGGTTCTAAAATGCTTGCAAAAAGTGTGTCTATTCGTTCTAAAATGTTTGCAAAAAGTGTCTCTATTGGTCCTAAAATGCTTGCAGAAAGAGTATCTATTGGTTCTAAAATGGTTGCAGAAAGAGTGTCTCTATTGGTTTTGAAATGCTTGCAGAAAGAGTGTCTCTATTGGTTCTAAAATGCTTGCAGAAGGTCTCTATTGGTGCTAAAATGCATAGGTTCTAAAATGCTTGCACAAAATGTCTCTATTGGTTCTAAAATGCTTGTAGAAAGTGTCTCTATTGGTTCTAAAATGCTTGCAGAAAGTGTCTCTATTGGTTCTAAAATGCTTGCAAAAAGTGTGTCTATTGGTTCTAAAATGTTTGCAAAAAGTGTGTCTATTGGTTCTAAAATGTTTGCAAAAGGTGTGTCTATTAGTTCTAAAATGCTTGCAGAAAGTGTCTCTATTGGTTCTAAAATGCTGCCTGGCCAGAGTGACTGAGCTGCCTGGCCAGAGTGACTGAGCTGCCTGGCCAGAGTGATTGAGCTGCCTGGCCTGAGTGACTGAGGTGCCAGCCCAAGAATCTATTCAGCCCACAATGTCCATACTAGCCCTCTGGAAACCAGTCCCATTGACCCACAACACACATACTAGCGCTCCAGAAACCCCCCCCCCCCCCCCCCCCCCCACCAATGGCCAGCAATATTGGAATTGGTGGAGAGGTGGAATATTGCATTGGGGGACCGGCCCTCTCGTGTGAAGCTGGGACCCAACGGGTCCCTCTTTGTCTAGTATACTTATAAAACTCTCATCTTGTATGTATGTGTGTGTGTCTGTTTCCACATTCTTACTCACATTTTCCCGTCCATGCCATAATCACGATCCCTTCAGATTTGATGCTATATTTCACATTATTGATGATTAAAGTTTAAAAAAAGCCAACTTTGAAAATAATAAATGCCTGTGGGACTGTGACTTTTCTAGCAACTTCCAGTGATTATGTCACAATGCCATCTCACAGTTGTCCAATCACAATGAGATCTCATTTACATCAGTTGCCGTGAAGATTCCAAAAACCGAAAATGACATCACAATGTGATCTCTGCTGCTCTGTGCTGCTGATCTCTGTTGTAAGGAGAGAAATTTAAAAGTTGTATTTCTTCATATCTGCACTGACAGTTAGGCAGTTATGATGTCACTATGCCCTACCAGCTACAATGTTTCTATCCCAGAATACTGAGTCGTTCATAGCAAATGTCCTTCAGGGAAAGAATCTGCCAGCCTAACCCAGCACAGCAAAGTTTAATGGTTAGATTTGCATAACAAAAGATGGCCTTGTCGGTGGCACCTACATCACATTAAATCTTAGTGCAATTGCATTTTTTTTTAAAGTTTAAAATGATCTGCTCAGTGAGAAAGTGGTGGGAACTGGTTGCATTGGGGGGACGGGTGAGTGGTGGAAATAGGTTGTGTTAGGGGAACGGGTGATGGGGGTGATTGGCTAACAGGAGGAGCGCCTGTTTCCGTGTGACGCCGCGCCCCCACCCCCCGCGTTGGGCATGGGACTCAACGGATCCCACTTGGTCTAGTCATTTAATAAAAGCTTTATATTAAACAGTTTCATATCATTATCATACTTTGGTCATTTCTCTGGGTTTGATACCGTTTTCTATGCAAATAATCAATTTGCCTTTAACTGAACTTCAACATTCCTCTGGAACAGGAAATTCCAGAAAAGCAATCATTTGAATGGAAAAAAAAAAATCTAATCTCAGTCCTAAATTTAGTCCTCTTCTCGGATTATAGCCACGAGTTCTAGTCTCACCAGCCCTTAAAGATTTTTTTTTGTTTGTCACCTCTCATGTTTTTAATTTTCCTGGAGTATGAAGCTTGTTTACTAAATCTCCATCTTAAGACAAGCTTCTCATCCTAGGAGTCAGTTGCAAGCTCTTGCTGACCTTTACGTAAAGAGATGAGGAATGTCGAGGGTACGCAAGGTGTCATCACACTGGTTCAATATAATTACAGCAATTCCTCCTTACTTTTATACTAAGATCACTTGTATTCAAAGCCATCAAACAAATCATGACACCCTGTCATCCTGAAAATGACTTGCTTCTTCTTTGTTTCTTGCTCATCAAACACATCTCACTGTTGCATAGTAACCTATTGTGATGCCTAAAAATCCAAATGTATGTATTCACCAAACCTCCAGTTACTCCCAAAATATTTTAAAGGGTCTGTTATAATTTCTTACAACTGAAGTACCCTTCACACAAACCAGCCTCTTTCCCATTTCCTCCATCTATATGACACAATGCCTTGGCAAAGCAGACAACATAATCAAGGACAACTCAGAACCTAATCTTTCTCTTCTCCCCTCTCCTGCTAGGCAAAAGGTATAAAAGCTTGATACCTTTTATTCAAATGTGCCACCAAATTCAAAACACCTTTTTTTCTGCTGTTATCAGACCCTTGAATGGATCTCTCATATACTAAGAATATATTCCTGATCAATCACATTGTGGCCTTTGCACATTTGAAAAAATCTGCACTTTATCTGTAGCTATTATACTATATTCTACGCAGCAGTTTTCTCTTTTGCAATATCTGATGTACTCATGTATTGCATGATTTGCTTGACTCGCAAACAAAACAAAACAATGGTACACGTGACAATAATAAACCAATGTCAAGTCTGTCCTTACTAATACATTTTACAAGTTCACAGGTTATAGGAGTTGAATTAGGCAATTCGACCCATCGAGTCTACTCCGCCATTCAATCATGGCTGATCGCTACTTAATAATCCCATTTTCCTGCCTTCCCCCCATAACCCGTTCTAATCAAGAAGTTGTCTATCTCTGCCTTAAAAGTATCCACTGACTTGGTCTCCACAACCCTCTGTGGCAATGAGCTCCACAGATTAACTAGCCTCTGACTAAAGAAGTTCCTCCTCACCTCCTTTTTTAAAGAACGCCCTTTAATTCTGAGGCAATGACCTCTGGTCCTAGACTCTCCCACCAGTGGAAACATCCTTTTCACATCCACTCTATCATTCTTCTGTAAGTTTCAATGAGGTTCCCCTCAACCTTCTAAACTACGGCGAGTAGATGCCCAGTTCTGTCAAACGCTCATCATATGCTTACCCACTCATTCCTGGAATCAATCTTGTAAACCTCCTCTGGACCCTCTCCAAAGCCAGCACACCCTTCCTCAGATAGGGGGCCCAGATTTGCTCACAGTACTCCAAATGCGGCCTGACCAGGGCCTTACAGAGCCTTAGCATTACATCTCTGTTTTTGTATTTCAGACAATTGTATTTTGTATTTTACTTTCCCTTCCATTGGTCATTATTAATTAGTAACAAAATAGATTAATTTTCAGAAATGAAACTGTTATTTTAAGTCTAAGTAATATCCACTAAACATCAGAGTTCCTTGAAAAACAGATTTATAATTAGTTTCAATATCCAAACTCAGCACTGAAGAAAATGGGTGTAATTTGTGACTTAGCAAGTTAACCTTGAGTTTGATCATGGGTTTAAGCTGTTCTCCTGAGACTTGGGTACATAATCGTGGATGTTTGCAATTGAGGGAATGTGTTTAATTATGAGATTTAAAATTTTAAGTTTCATGTATTAAACCAATATACTCTCATGTGGGCATTAAAGATCTCCGTGCATTATTCCTCATGAAGTTCAGAGTAAACGGTACACATGGTACTGTCAAATACAACAACACATGCAATGCAAAACATCAGAAAGATTGCAGTGCAAGCTGAAGTAGTGCAATAAATTCTAGTGGAATAATGCAATAAATTAATGAAATAGAATTAAGAATAAGGCTACAGAGCAGCGTGAAAGATGGGGTTAGTTCAGGAGTCTGATAGAAGTAGGGAAATTTTGTTTTTGTCTGGATGTCTGGACTTTCAAACTCCTGTATCTTTTCCCAGAAGGCAGAAGAGAGAAAAGGGAACAACCAAAGTGGGAGGCATCCTTGATATTTCCAGCCTTCCTGTTGAAATGAACTGTGAAGGTGGATTATGATAGTCCGAGTGTAGGAAGAAACTGCAGATACTGATTTAAACTGAAGATAGACACAAAGTGCTGGAGTAACTCAGCAGGACAGGCTGCATCTCTGGAGAAAAGGAATGGGTGATGTTTCAGGTTGAGTCGGTAATGGTCAAGAACAGGGTAGCTGCCATACCAGACTGAGATGCATCCAGTCAGAAAACTTCCTATAGAGCATTGATACACTGTAAGAGAATCCTGATGAACATGCCAGTTTACTACCATGTTAAGAGATGTCATCCACTCTAGATCCAGGTAATACCAATGAAGGGTCTTGACCCGAAACGTCGCCTATCTCCTTCGCTCCTTAGATGCTGCTGCACCTGCTGAGTTTCTCCAGTCTTTTGTGTACTCCCTAATTAATCTCATTAATTGAATGAAGGTGGGACCAGAGCTGTGAGAGAGAAATTGATTTAAACACTAACGTGTACAAATCACTAAAACCTATCCAACAAGAATAAAAAAATTAAAGTCTCAAAGGCTACAATTCAACTCAAACACATCTTTTATTGTTGTGAAATGCTGGCCAAATTCTATGTTGTTGTGTTGTGCTTTGGCATCATACCCTCTGGAGAGACAAATTTACTTCAGAGAGGGCACAATCCTATTACAGATCAACTATTTTTCTCTACCAGAAAAGTCCAGAACAAGTGGACATATTCTTAAAATTGGAGATGAGTATGTCCACTTTTTAAGTGCATTTATTTCAAAAATAGCTTTATTTAAAATAAAATGACACATAGTAAACATATTAAAATTATAATTATTGGATCAATCAAAAATTTCAAGAACGAATGCTAAGATTTTAATATAAGATTATCAGGAATAAAAGTAATGTACAGAACTATTATGTGAATGTGGAACGCACTAATAGAACTGAATGGCGCCCTTTCACCAATGTTATTTGCTTTAGCCATAGAACCTCTTGCTGAGGACTTCCGGTGGCGCTATGCTGGAGTGAGGAGGCAGCTCCGTGAAAAAAACGGGAAAAAAAACGGGAGATAAAGCCCTGCCTGCTGCCTGCCGTTTCTGCACGAACTGCTGTGAGTGACGTTATCAGGCACACGACCGTAATGGCAACACAGCGCAGCCCACCCGCGGATAAACCCAAACTCAGATATGGAAGACCGAAAACGGCAGAAGAACAAGGCCTGACTGAAGCACCGGGCTCAGGTAGGACATCCTCCCAGGAAGATGTGTCTAAAAAGTTAAAGAAAAAATCGGAGATGGAAGAACTTAAAACTTTTTTTACACAAGAAATAATAAGAGTTAAAATCGGAATTGGCAAAAAAAGAAGATATAGAAAAAATGAAGGAGGAGATGAAAAAGTTAAAGTTTGAAATTAATGCCTCTACTCGGGAACTATCTGATAATTTGCGAAAGGAAATTACAGAAATATTATCAGAACAAGCTGCAATTGCTGCTGAAGAGATGGATGCTAAAATAAAAAGCAAGCTGGAAAAGGAGCTGGAGCCTATCGAAACTGTACTTAATGAGCAGTCGTCGACCATAAAGGACCTTGAGGAGATAGCCGAAACAAATACTCAGTCTATGAAAGCACTCCTGAAAGAAAATCAACGCTTATTTTATTTGGAACTACAAAACCCATAGAATACACAAAAGACACTTGTGCAAATCCAAAGAAAATGGAGGATTAGCTCTTCCTAACTTTCTTTTTTACTACTGGGCAACTAACATTAAAAACATAATCTTCTGGTTGGACAATACATGTAAACAGGTAAATTGGTTAAAAATGGAGAGGGAAGACTGTTTGCCTTTTAATATAGGCTCAATTCTCCCATCTCCAATACATTTGAATAAGTCAACGTATGAGCAAAATCCGATAATACACAGCACTCCACATATCTGGAAACGAAGTCTTTAAGACTTAATCTGTTAAAATTAAGTCTTAAACTAAGAAACTTGTCTTTCCTTCTGCCTATTGCAAACAATCCCTTGTTTAAACCGTCTACTTTAGATAGGGTGTTTGTTCAATGGAAATACCTGGGCATTAATACTGTTGGAGACCTCAATAAGAAGGGGACTCTCACTTCTTTTCAAGAACTACAGGAGAAATACCACTTGAATGCAAACAATCTTTTTAGATACTTTCAAATCCAAGATTATGTGAAAACATACACCCAAGATTGCCTTTTATGGGTCCAGATATATTAGATGATTGTTTGAATAGACATGCCGATACAAGTAGGTTGATATCTTACATTTATAATACTCTCTTAAATATTGATACCCCACCTTCTGAGATATATAGGCGAGCATGGGAAGACGAGTTGGGTTTACCTATTTCAAAAGATATATGGGAGGAAAGCCTATTATACATACATTAGTGTACTTTAAATATCAGGCACTGCCTGATATAATTCAAAATATTGCATAGGTTATACTATTCAAAGACCACATTGAAAAAGATTTTTCCACTGTCTCCCCTATCTGTGATAAATGTTACCTCCAAGAAGCTACCTTAACCCATTCCTTTGCATCCTGTATATAAAAAAAAGCTTCTGGATGGGAATATTCGATATCAACTCTAAAACACTTCAAATTCAATTGGAGTCAGATGCAAATTTAATAATTTTAGGTTTTAGGAATGTCAGAGGGCTGCTCTAAATTATCGACATGCCAAAGACATTTCCTTGACTACGGCTTAATAACCACCAAAAAACTTATACTCAAATTCTGGAAAAAGATAACAGTCCCCACAATGAAGATGTGGATGACAGAAATGTCCGAGACTCGACATTTAGAAAAAATAAGGCTTGTTTTGGCCTCCAAATTCTACAAAACATGGACTCCTGTCACTGAATTTCTTCAACAATAGAATGGTCAAACACAAATTTAAAACCGATGATTGGGATGGGTGAGCGGGGGGGGGGGAAGGGAAGGATAGTGTGGCATATCTCCATTTTTTTTTTACCTCTCACTTCTTCAGCAGTTCAGCGGTCTTTTCTTCTCTCTTTTTTGTATTTTTCTTCTTTCTCTTCATTCTTTCCTTTTTACTTTTTTTCCTCCCGATTCACTTATCAGTTTATAAAATATTAAAAATGAAGCTGTACGAGAATTGTATAATTGGTATGCCGATTGCTTTATTCTTGTACAATTGCTTCTAATAAAATAAACATATTAAAAAAAAAGAACTGAATGGCTGATTCGTGTTTGGATAAAATTGGTGGGATATTGTATTGGCAAGGATAGATTCTGTATATGGTTAAGCTCACATGTTCGGGACTTTGGCAGTGCAAGACTCCAGTTTATGGACTCTTGGATTTTATTGACAATTCTCCAGCATACCACCAATTCATTTTTTTTAAAGCTATCACACAGTCTTATAGATTTTCCAGCAAACCCGGTATGTTTTAAGGGAGTGTGGGAAACATGGCCCCACTAAATGTCAAGACGGCACAGGAATTTGGTGAAGTTAATGCTGATCCATCAAGGTTTCTGAACAATTGGATTATTAGAATTTAACTGTAGTAGTTTAACTACAGGGATCAGTGCTGGGAATTCAACTATTTACAATCTATATTGATAACTAGGTTGAAGAGTGGAGTGAATTGTAAGCATAGTTGTTGATAATACAAAGATGGTTGTGTTAGCAAGTTGAGGAGGACACAAAATGCCAGCAAAGAGACAGATAGGCAAGAAGTACAATGTAGGAAAATGTGAGGTTGCCCACTAACAAAGCAAATATTATTTGACCAATAAGTATAAAATGTTGTGGTATAATTGGACCAAGAGGTCCAAATATATGAAACCTAACGTTAGCATGTAGGTTCAACATGGCATGTTGACCATTGCACAGGGTATGGAGTATAAAAGTGGAAGTTTTAACATCTTTGAAAATCACCTGTAAATTATAGTCCGTTTAAAAATTTAAAATATGGTAGACCGTGGGACCCGCTGAATCCCGTCCCCTCAACACATGGTTGTGGGGGGGAGGGGGCGGCCTGCAGCGTCACACACACTAACCCCCCCTTGATATATTAATATTATTAATTTGCTTCTTTTCCCCTATCCCCCGCCCTGTCCACGCGCATAACCCCCAACTGCGCAGGCGCAGATAGAGAGGGGGGGGGGGGGTAGAGACGGAAGGGGAGGGGGGTAGAGATGAAGGGGTAGGGGGCACGCGGCATTACAGGGGAGGGCCGGTCTCCGAACGCAATACTCCACCACTCACCCATAGGTCCCAATACTCACCACTTCCTAGAGAGGGAGAGGGGGGTAGAGATGGAGTGGCGATAGAGAGGGGGGGTGGTAGATTGGGAGGGGGGCAGAGCGGGGTAGAGAGGGGGGATGGAGAGGGTGTAGAGAGGGAGGGGTAGGGGGTAGAGAGAGAGGGGTAAGGGTGTAGAGAGGAAGGGTTGGGGTAGAGAGGGAGGGGTGGGGGGGCACGCGTGGTTAGAGTGGAGGGCTGGTCCTCGAACACAATACTCCACTACTCATCTATACGTCCCAATACTCACCACTCCCTAGAGAGGGAAGGGGTCGTGAGAGAGTGGTGGTAGAGAGGGAGGGGGGCAGAGAGGGAGGGTGGGCAGAGAGGGAGGGGGATAGAGAGGGAGGGGGTAGAGAGGTAGGGGGAGGGTGGTAGAGGAAGGTAGTAGGGATGGAGGGGAGGGGGTAGAGAGGGAGGGGTAGAGGGAAGGGGCAGAGAGGGAGGGGGATAGAGCAGGACAGGGAGGGGATGGAGGGGGAGGGGTAGAGGGGGATGGGGTAGAGGGGTGGATAGGGAGGGGGTAGAGAGGGAGGGAGATGGAGGGAGGGGTAGGGGGAGCATGCAGTGTCAGAGGGGAGGGCTGGTCCCTGAATGCAATACTCCACCACTCACCTATAGGTACCAATACTCACCATAGCCTAGAGAAGATTGATATTAAACCAACCAGAATACGAGTCAACAAGAACCAGGTATTGTTTGCCATGCCATTCCGATATGTCAGTTGCCACTTTGGACCATGGAAGGGCAGGGTCCGGATGTGAGAGAAGTGGTTGCTTTTGTTGATGTGGTGCCAAACTGTTGCACACTGCACAGGATTCCACATTCTCGTGAATGTAATCAGTCATGCCAGGCCTGAACATGTTTTTTGCTCGCAGGACAGTTGCTTCGGTGCCTGGGTGTCCTGCATCGACAGCATCAAAATAATTGCTGTATAGGGAGGCAGGAACTACAGCTTTCTGGCCTTTTACGATAATGCCATCTTGTTGTACCAGTTCATCATGGACGGCAAAGAAGGGCCGAACTGAAAGTGGTAGATTGTATTGCTTGTATAATGGAGGAGAGTGATTGTAGGGTATCATCAGCAGCAGTGTGGGCTACCAGGTCCTCCAAGCAAGACGAGGGAATAAAGGAAAGTCATTACCACAAAACCGTCATCTGGTGAGGGTGAACCCTCGCGGGTCTTTCGAGGAGCATGCAAGAGGGTGTCAGCTAGGTGCATGTCCTACATGAGGTGGTGCATGATCTAGTGTGCAACAGTTTGGCACCACATCAACAAAAGCAACCACTTCTCTCACATCCGGTCCCTGCCCTTCCATGGTCCACAGTGGCAACTGACATATCTGAGCCTCCCCACCAGGCAGCATGCATGCGCCAACCCGAGGATCTGAGCAAGGCTGCAGGCGGTTGTGGACCCGAGTGAGGCCACGGGTGGGCGTGGACCCGAGGACACCAAACGTGGCAGCGAGCGGGCATGGACCCAAGGACACCGAGCGAGGCTGCAGGCGGGCGCGGACCCGAGGAACGCTTGTATTTGGAATGCTTGAATGCCCCTCCCACGAGGAGCATCCCGTTTGGATGTCTTTTTTTCTGTAGTGGTTTGAGCGCAAGTCGCCCTCCCACTCGGGGTGTCCCATCGTGCCTTGTGAGTTGATTGTGAGGTCAGTCTGAATTTTTTCTTCAAAATGAGAACGTTGAAAACGTTAATATTTTGAAGCTGTTTTTAAAAGGTTAGTAACGTTAAATATAGGGTGAAATGCGACGGGAAGATATTGTGAGTAGCATGTGTGAAAACATTTGAGTAGATTGTGTGAAAATGGGAAGGCTGTAGCCTAGTATCTGGAAGATACAAATTAAGATTAAAAGAAAGCCAACACAAGAAAATAAAGCATACACACAGACATTTGGAATGTTAGTGTGAAGAGTTTTAGTATAAT
This sequence comes from Raja brachyura, assembly GCA_963514005.1. Next base: position 54,983,455 of record OY740784.1, read on the forward strand.
GCTAGACCTAGTGCAGACCCGTTGGGTCTGTTCCTCCAACGCCCAGTTGCGGTTGGGGGGGGGGGGGGCGGCATGCGGTGTCACACGCACTAACCACCCCCACACACACGCTAACTATCCCCCCCTTGATATTATTTTAATATTAATAAGGGGGGGGGGGGTAGAGAGTGAGGGCAGAGAGAATGGGGAGAGACAGAGGTAGAAGGGTGGGGGTGGAGGGAGGGTGGGCAGAGATGGGAGGAGAGAGGGGGGCTGAGACAGGGGAAGTGGTGGAGGGGAGGGGAGTGGGAGAAAGAGGGGGGGAAAGAGAGAGGGGAAGAGAGAGAGAGGGGAGGGGGAGAGAGGGGAGGGGGAGAGGGGAGGGGGAGAAGGGTGGAGGAGAAAGGAGGGGGGGAGAAGGGAGGGGGGGGGGAGAATGTTGGGGGGGGAGAAGGGAGTGAAGGGTAGGGTTGCCCAGCAGCCGTCAGCCACAGGTCCCTGGCGACACATCCTCAGCGCATCCTCTCTGTACCCCTGGAGCCAGCCAGTTATCTCCGGGTCATCATAGAAGACCGATTCCCGAACGCTTCAGACCCCGAGTACGGAGACTGGGGGTGGAGTGGGCGGGCAGACATGGTCCCAAGTGAACCTGCGGGCCGCGGGCGATGCACGGAGCGAACTGAGGACGGTGAAAAGCAGCGGGGGACCAGCCGATCGTGGCTTCTGCCAGCGTGACAGAGCCGGGCCGAGAGTGGAGGAGAGCCGGGTGGCAGCAGCCATTATCGTCGCGCGGAGCACGCGATGAGAAGGTGGCCCTGGCGGCCATTACTCCCTCTGGATCTTTGGTCCGCAGCACAGCGGGAGGCGAAATAATGACTGAGTGGGGGGGGGTGAAAGAAAGTGTGCATGCGTGTTGAGAGCATCTGCTTTAATCAAGAGCGGTGGAGGGGGGGGGGGGTGCGGTGCCGCGAGCAAGGGCATTGTGACGTCCGCAGCTACCGCAGCGGTTTGATTTTTAAACCATTTTGTGAACAACTTTATTAAATATCTGGGGAAATAATTGATCAAATTTAGAGAGGAGTCGATTTCCAAAATCATAAGTTAAATCATTACCGAACTGTGTAAAAATCTCAGCATATTTGCATCTGGTTTTCGAGAAAATACGTTTCAAAGGCAAAATGCCACACACCTAATTGATCAAATTTAGATAGGAGTCGATTTCGAAAATCATAAGTTAAATCGGTACCGAAATGTTAAAATGTCTTATTTTCGAGAAAGGCAAAATGACACACACCCACACAGAGTTTTAAAAGTATATAGATAGATATTTAAGGATGCATTTGTGTTGGATGCAATTCCAGGTTAATTGTGTTGATTCCTGGGATAAAAGAGTTGACATGAGTTGAAGGTGAGCAGATTGGACCTACACTCTTGGAAGTTAGCAAAGTGAATTTGCTTTCTTGAAATAAAGATTCTGAATGTGATTAAATGATAGAGTGGATGTTTCCCTTAGTGCTGGCATCCAGGACAAAGCACCATTTGTTCTGAGGGTAAAACCCGATTCATGCCTGAGAAATAAAGTATTACTCGGTTTCATTATCGAATAAAAATTAAAACATGTTGGATTTAGGAGGTTCAAATGAAACATTGAATTAGATTTTTGATTTGACAACATAATCTACAAATTTATCAGGTGTCATAATCTAAAGAGTGAATTAATTTTTTTTATCATTTTGCTTTAAATTCCCAGGTGGAATTTGGGCATTAGTAGCAAGATTTACATTTAATATTCATCCATAATTGCCTTTGAGATGTTGAACTATTTCTGTTCTTAGAGAATATATCTGACAACTGACATTTTAGATCATATTAAACTAATGATGGCAACAAATTTGCTTTGGAGCCTGCTTCCGTATTTTTAAATCAAAATCATGATTGATTTTCTATTCAATACCATTTTTTTTGCATTCTCCCCATCTCATTTGATTCCCTTCACCTATGAAAATGCATTCAATAATTGAGACTCCATGGCAGAAAATTGCAAAAGATTCATTAATTACCATGTTAAGAAAATGTTCCCCATCTCCATCCTAAATGGTCTATTCCTTATACTGAGTGGTTCTAAACTAAGTTTCTTGTGAACTATGTAAGAATTTTCTATGTTTCAGAGATATTCTCAAGAATTCAAGAGACATTTATTATCACATGCACCAATTGGTACAGTGAGATTTGAATTATCATAGACATACGACTAAAAAGAACACAATTGAATTTAACATGAACATCCCCACACAGCAGAATCAACGTTTCGCACTGTGAGGGGAGGCAATAAAGTTCAGTTCTCTTCCTCTTTGTTCATCCATGGTCAGGGCCTTTCGGCCCTCCACATTTGCCGCTATGGCGGCCCGATATGTCAGTCCCTCTCGCCGGGATAATCAGAGCTCCGGCGTCGGAACGGAAGAACACTCTCTGCAGTTTGGAGATCCGAATTGGCCACTGCCTGTCGGAGACCGCGGTTCCAGAAGTCCACAGGCTGAGCTGGACGGAGCTCCAACTCTGGCGATCCCCGGCAAAGATCCCAGGCTCCGTGATTCCAGTATCTAAAGTCTCATGCCCCCTTGGTATAATTGTAGTAAAATATCTTTATTCCTGTACATATATCATCTTGTAATAAAGACCAGAGCACCATTTCATTTCTTATTTGATTGTTGTGTCTGCATGTTAGTTGTGAGTTACAGGATTGCAAGGACAAAGGAATCTTTGAACAACACTGATATGCAATCGCTCTATTATTAAAAATATTCTGTTTTTATGTTGTGTCCGATAATGGAAAAACACATTTCTGTAGCGTCTGTGTACATCTGCAACATTGTTTCCCACTTACTCAGCATATGTATCCTCTTGAAATTTCTTTACATTTGCCTCCTACTCTCAATCACATCTAGTTTTGAAAATATATTATTTGTCCCCATAGTCAAATCATTTATATACATTGCAAATAGCTGGGGTCCAGGTACTGAACCTATCAGGACACAGCTCGTCCACCCAAGGATGATTCATTTGTTTTACCACTTTCTAAACAATTCCAATACTCAATCCATGAAAATCAAAAAAAAAACTATGAATGCTGAAAATGTAACCGCTAATGGTGAAAATTCTCAGGACAGACAGCATATTAATAAAATAAACTACAAATAAATGTTACAATATATTAATAATCAGCAATACAAGTTAAACTGGCCACAACAGTGTGACCCCGCAGAATGCAGTACAACCGAAATAAAGTCCATAGCAGATCATTTCTGAGGTAGGATCATGGTAACAGTTGTGCAATGTGGTTCATGAATCTGATGGTTGCTGGGAAGAAACTGTTCTTGCACCTGGTGGGCATGTTTCTCGGGTTCCCGTATCTTCTTCCAGATGGTAGCAGCGGGATGAGTGACAGGGTGGTGCGGGTCTTTGATGTTTGTAACTGCTTTTTTGAGGCAGAGCCTCCTGTAGATTCCTTTGCTGGTTGGAAGGTCAATATGCATTTCTGCCCAGGCAACGTCTACTGCTTTCTGCCATCTCTTTTGCTCCTGTGTGTTCAACCAGGCTGTTATGCAACCAGTCAGTATGCTCTCTATTGTAAACCTGTAGAAATTTGGTAGAGTATTCAGCAACACAACAAATCCACTCACTTTTCCAAGGAAGTGGAGGCATAAGTGAACTTTGTGATTGCATCAACATGCTTGCCCAGGACTTCAGAGAAATGAACATCCAGAACTTGAAGCTGTTAACTCTCTTCTTCAATGTCCTGTTGATTAAGACAGGTTCAAGGATCCTTGGATTGCCTGCAATGAAGTCAACAACCATCTCCTTGGTATTGTTAACATTGATAGCAAAATTGTTGTTATAGCACCATTCAATCAGATTATCGATCTCCCTCATGTACTTGACTCATTATTACCTGTTATTCCTTCAATAACAAAGATATTGTAGGGCAAATTTAAAGATGGTGTTGGGTCATGTCTGACTACACAGTCATACATATAAAATAGAGCTGGATACTGAGCACACAGCCTTCAGGTGATCCTGTGTTGATTGTCATTGAGAAGGAAGTGTTGCTGCCAATTTGGACTGATTGAGGTTGAAGTCAAAGATCCAATTGCATAGGGATGAGCAGGGACCCAGTCGATGAACACCCTGATATATGAAGAATTCTCGATCCTTGGCAGTATATTACCCTGAATTCCATTTGTTCTATCTTGTGTGAAAATACAAGTATATTGCACACCATGCCTGGGTTTCAGGATGCATTCCCAGGAATTAGAATGCTAGTGGTGATTCTAACTGTAGAAGAGAATGACAGTGTTGTTATGCTGGGATCCTTGCAGAGAAAGTGTTCTTTATTAATCACATACACCAATTGGTGTAGTGAAATGCCATTGCCATTTCAGCACATTAAAAAAACCCAACATACAATAATAAAGAAATTTAAACATAAAAACATCCCCCCACAATGGTTCCCATTATGAGGGAGGGCACAAAATCCAGTCCCCATTCCCATGTCCACCCAGTCAGGCCTCCGCAGTCGCCTTTACGGAGGCCCGATGTTACAGGCCGTTCTCGCTGGATGATGGTGCTCCTGCGTCGGGAGAATCCTCTCAGCGGCATGGGAAACTTGGAACGGCCGCTTCCGCGGCATCCGATGCCGACAGGATGGAGCTCCACCACTGCCGATCTCGACGAGAGATCCCATGCTCCCGATGTTCTAATCTAATATAAGAATACAGCAAAATTGTTCTAATCTCCACATGGCTCAGTGTGAAGTGAACCACCAAGATAAGAAGGTGTCTGTGGAAGTGGGCATTGGCAAGGATGAAGCAAACAGAGCAGCCAATTAGAACTGGAATGTGCAGCTCAGAGCTGCATCGGGCCAATATGACAAGTGGGGGAATTTCTTGGATGCGATTATAGTGGCTATCTCACCATTTCTTTGGCTTTCTCAGCAGACTTTTTTTTAAATTAAATCGCTGAGCAGCAGGGAAAATTGTTCCAGATTCCTGGCTCAGTGGAGTATAACCCAAGGAGATGCATTCAGTCAAGTACTGGTGAGAGTTCAGACTAAGGTCTAACAACATTAGAACAAATGACATTTTAGAGAAGGCACTAAGTGTGGTATCAGCATGTGCCACACCCACTCATTTCCCCTTGTCTCAAAGAACACCGATAGATTAGTCATAAATAATTCTTCTTTCATAAATCCATGTTAATTCTGTTCAATTTTTTATATCTGTTCATGGTGTATTATACATGCTTCACTATGGACGGACACCTCTCCTACTGGCAGTAGGCTAGCTGCAACTTCATTTTTTCTCTCTCTCTTCTTAAATAGCTGGCTCACAGTTTCTATCCTTCAATCCACAGGAATAATTTCAGCATCTATAACATTTTGTAAAATGATACCCAGAACATTCATCAGCTTCTGGCACCTACTACCTCTTATTTTCCCATGTATTTCTTTCCTTCAATTCCCCATTCTTATCAGGCCCTTGGTTCTCAATTAATTGTGGACGTTTTTCATGTTTTTTGGCATGAAGACATACACAAAGTACTTGCTAAATTCCACTCTAATTTTCTTGCTGCTGTCAGTTTGCAGGGTAACCACATTTATCTTTGTTTTTTTATTTTCCTTAATACTCAGCTTTAGCAAATCTAAACGACTATTTTATCTTTCTTGACTTTTAAACTCATATTCTCTCTTGGGGTCTGAAGAAGGGTTTCGGCCCGAAACGTTGCCTATTTCCTTCGCTCCATAGATGCTGCTGCACCCGCTGAGTTTCTCCGGCATTTTTGTGTACCTTCGATTTTCCAGCATCTGCAGTTCCTACTTAAACTCATATTCTTTCTTGCCTTCCTTGGTCCTCTTTCGATGAGCACAAAATCATCCCATGAATTTGCCATCCACGATATTCCTATAAATCTGACATCCTAATTGTTTTGTAGATTAGTTACCTAAAGTTGGCGAAATCAATGTTCACTTGTAGGTTAATTCACTGTTTGTTTCCGTCCTATCAGAATTCCCATCCACTGGTATGCTAAATTAACCCTTTACCAATAGGACTAGCACATTTCACCAAGAGAATGGTGGTCCCAATTCAGCTGATGTATCGTATACAAGTGTTCTGGGTATACTTACTTCAGAAACAGTCCTAATGCCTCAGAATAAAATGTAGGATGCCATCAACCAAGGGGAATGTTTCACAAATTGCTCTCAATGTTAAGAAATCTGTAGCCCTCCCACTACCAACAATCTCCAACTACCCATCCATCTGCTCCATTCACTATTCGTATAAATATTATCACAAAGCCAAATAATAGATATAAAGCTTATTAGTTTTTGAATTTTATTTTACATGATCATACACATTTTCACCAGAATACATTCTGATTCTACAGCAGTTTTGATAAAGTTAAAAAAAACCATCAAATATACCGCTGCGTTTGAAAGTCAGAAATAAAACCCGAAAATGCTGGAAATAATAATTTTTTGGCTGGATGATTTTTGTCGATATTATTCTTCTCGAAACTAATTTTCTTTCTCCACAGAAGCTGCTTGAATAGTGAAACATTTTCCGTAACTTTCTACTTAAATTCATCTTAAGCGCAAGTTTACAGAATCCTACTTATAAATTATAGTAGCTAAAAAAAAAAATATTGCCTAGTCTGTAAATAAAATCGAGTAAGTGTCGTTTAAGAATATTTTGTACTGCGCACATTTGGAAATGGCTGCCCCAAGGCGTACCATGCACCTGCTGCACGAAAGGTTGTTGCACCTTGTGCCACGTTAACTTACGTCAAATTAAAAAAAAGGTGGGCTTAAAACGGATGCCGAGTCTCTTGTTGGACTGTCCTTGGGAGAAAGCGGCAGCAGTCGGCGGCGAATGAGTGCTCTGCATCTATCGAGAAAGGCAACACTTTGTTTTGCCTTGCACATTCAACTCGTAGTTTAATTCAAACGCACTTGACTGCGCGCAAATAAATCAACCAGCTCGGATTAATGTGCAGCTGAGGAGGGATGGTGGTGGCGACACCGCACAAGGCGCGCCTCCGGTTCCCTGTGCGGAGCGGTGGGGTGGGAGCGGATCCATTTTATTGTTCACTTGCGTCAGTCAGTAGCCGAAACAAACAGTAATGGTTACACAACACAAAGTGGGAGCGGTGTTCAAACACCGGAGTTTTGTGTGAAAAAAAGAGAAGGCGACGTGCACGACCTTGACGGCACCGCTGCTGGGCTGTTTTTGTTGTTTCGCGTAAGCGCGGGGGTGAGGCTGTAATGGACGCCCGGATGGTTTGCGTAACACGGGGGAGCGAGGGCCGCACCTCAGGATCCCCTCGCACTCATCTACGTAACATAACGGGCACGGGGGCAGATCCGGGCCCTTGATGCGCGCGTGGGCATACGTCAGGGCCGATTGGCTCAAAGCCATCGGGGGCTCGCGTCAGATCGTCCATCCGCTCACACAACGCCCGCCCTCGCATCCCCTCACACCACCCGTCCTCGCACAACGCCCGCCCTCCATTCAGCTCACTGATCGTCCGTCCGCCCTCCCTTCCCCACACACCGTCCGCCCTCCCTTCACCTCACTCGCCATCCGCTCCGTCAGCAAATGTCGCACGGGACACATTTCTATTTTCTGGACAGACAGAGTGGGTCATGTTGAGGCGGGAATTGCAGATGCTGGGTTACACCAATATAGACATTAATGCTGGAGTGACTCCTTGAAGAAGGGTCGAAAACACACAACGTCATCAACTCCTTCCCTCCAGAGATGCTGCCTGTCCCGCTGAGTTACTCCATCATTTTCGCGTCTACAGTGTAAACCAGCATCTGCAGTTCCTGCCTACACATTTCCATGTCGTATCTCCCCCCCTCCCCCTCCCCTTCTTTTTCCTACCCTTTGAAGAGCGAAAGATTTTTGTAAACAAAAGTCCCAAGCTCCGAGCCCCAGAGATGGAAAGAAGCGAAAGCACTTTCCACGTTGGGCGGGTGAGCGGAGTCGTTAAAAGTCCAAACCTTTGACGTTTGAATTAGTTTAATCTCGGGCCGTTTTCCCCCGTTTGACGGCCGCGTGCTGGGGATGGGGAGGTGGTCGTCCAATCGGGAGGCGGGAGAGAAATATGCAAATAAAATTCGTTGACGCGACGGCGTTGAGCACGTGAACGTGGCGTCGGGGGCGCGCACGTAGAGCGTGGAGCGCGTTGCTGGGGAGAAGAGGAGGAGGAGGAGGAGAAGAAGAGCGGCGAGAACGCGCGGGGGAAGCCGGGGCTCCAACTTCTGGTGAGAGAGAAATAACACAAAGGAGTGAGTGAGTGAGGACAGGCGGCGAGCGAGAAGATTATCACAACTATAAAACACGAGTGAAGCGCCGCTGGGGAAAAGACTATAATAAACTGCTTGAAAAAAAATTAAAAAATAAAAACAATTTTAATTAACGATTTCATTTAAAAAAAAAAGGCACGAGCGAAAGAAGAGTGTGGAAAAAACAATTTAATTGTTTGTTTAAAAAAAGGAACACCAACAAAGTAAGTACAGAGAGTAAGTGTGAGAGTCGGCGGTTGGGTTGAGTTAGAGGAAATTTGACTGTAAATAAACATGAAAGGACGGGGAGGAGGAGGTGAGGGCAGGCGGTCAGCGAGATTACTAACTACCACTACTGGAGAGAGTGCGTTGCCGCTGGCAAAAGCAGCCATTAACATTTCATTAATAGAGCAGCGCTGTCCTCATCACAGCCAGCAGTGAGTTTACTGTCCCTCTTTCTCTTTCTTGTAATGACTGAGTGTCGGTGTCCCGTCCTGTTCTGTGTGCTCTGATTGTGGGTTTAGTTTAAGTTTCTCTCGCTATGTGTGTGTGGTTTGGGCGCTCGTGGTTCCCACAGGTCACCGTAGTGGACGTGAATGGTTTGAACTAGTTTGTCACACGTACTCACCGCTGCCGCCACTGAAGGTCGGGGGTTGGGGAGACGCTGGCCACCGAGAGGGCCAGAGGCTGTGAGATAATGGGGCTTGGCAGCGCTGTGATAAGGTCGGAAGAGGCTTTAGAAATAATTCCAGCTTTTTCTTTGGTGGAGAGTGAACTGTTCAACTTCAAGCTCAAACGGCGTCTTTAATGTTTCCGTTACTGTTTCCTTTGCCAGTCGTATTTGAGTAACAACCACCAAAAGGCTGAGATTAAAAAGGCGCTTCTCTTTGTGGTCGGTTTCAGTCCTGGTTAGTTGTCGCTCTCTCTTGGACCAGCCTGTGATTTGTCTGAAGAAGAATGTGGTCTGAAAGAAGACCTCGGCTCTTTAGCAACAGAATCGAGTGCGTGTTGTCGGTGTGTTGGGATTGAAAGACACTTTGCGCTACTGTAAAGCCCAAGCCAGGCGTGAAACTGTAGATGGACTTTTTTCATTCATTCACTTGCACCGTGTTCGATATAAGCCGATTGTTTCTTTTAAAATCCTCCAGTGTGCGCGTGTGTTTGTGTATATTTCGAAACTGAGTTCAGGAGAACTGAAAACACGTGCATATATGAAAGCGTGAGGAGGAGAAAAATCAAGAGGAAGGGGGCAATAGGGATTGTAAGGGGAGGGGTAGATCCCACTGGGCACTCGAGCACTCGCACAACATTTCACAATCATCAAGGCTTAATCATCCATGTTTGTCGTTGTCTTCGGCGGCAAGGACACACACATTCACACATTGTAAAACCTCTTTGTTCGGGACGGGGGGGCACAAACATGCGCGCAGACTTAAAAAAACCCACAAAAACTTGCAGGTTAGCTTTCAGATTTTTTTCATCCACTATGTTAAATGATTTATCAAACTATTTCCATAGCTTTCTCAGCAAGCTAACTTTTTACCATGAGGAGGATGGGAGCTCTCCAGTCGTTTGTTTGGTCAGCATTTTCTCTCTGGACAGGCTGTACACAAAGAATCGCTCTTAACCTAAGATGGCAGCTTAATTTGACTCCGGTCATTGACAGTAATTATAAGAAAGACTGAAGCTATCCCGTCCATAGGTTCCGTCAAGCCCCCACCGTCCTGGTGAATTTAAGACTGGATGATATTTTTGGGAGGGGGCGTCATTTTTCTTATAGCGGTGTGATAATCAGCGAATTAAAAAAAACATCCTTTGTTTTATGAAAGTGATTTTGTGAACTGGAAATAATCTATTAACGTATTGAATGAGTGGCATTCTTGGAGAAATCTACCTGCCTAACTAGCTACTGTGCATAGCTGTAGGTGCCTCGCTTCCATCTATGGAAGTTGAGAATATTGTAATATCCGAATTGTGAAATGGAAGTGGAATTGACTTTAATCGTAATGCTGGGTTAGATAAACTTGACCAAGTGGAATTTATCACCTGACAACTAGATGGATCCATGGGTATAAAGAATGAGCATTTGTGGAAATATCCTCAATATTTAGTGGTCCTGATAGCGAATGTTTGTAGTTTGAAGTTTTTAAAAGAAAACCTTTTGGATTTTTTGTAGACTATGTCTAGATTTAAGATTTGAAAATGCTTTTGTCTTGCTTGTTACTTTGTACTTCAAGTTTGTATGTTTAGAAATATAGATATGTAGCATAGTGTTGGATGTGTAAAAACCTGTATAATAAATTACATTAAGTAATCTGCAAATGATTCACTATGAATGTTATATCCATAACAGATTTGGAAACTTTTGTATTAAATCTTGGTAAATCATGGGTTGAGCTTTAGAATAAGTTACCAAATGATAAATTGGATGTTGATATATAATTCAAAATATTAAACTTTCTGAAAAGCTTTGGTGTTTAAAGTGATACTACAAGAATTGTATTAGTTACAGGCAACTGACATTGGGAGTGTGACTGGCGTTTTATAAATGTCCTTGGTGTTTGTGAAGTATTAAGTGAACAATGTTTGTCATGTATTGGTGGTCTACATTTAGAATTTGATTTCAGTCTTCTGGTGTGGTATGACGGTTTGGGAACTTAAGTCCATTTTTGATAGCTGTATAAACCTTGGTTTACATGTTCTAATTGACAAGATAAATTTTAAATAGGATGTCATTAGAAGCATAGTTTTTAAGAAATGAATTTAATGAACAATTTCTCAAAAGACTCTGCGATATACCCATTCTATTTTATATTAGTCATGCTGGGTATCAAAGTTAAAGCACCATAAAAATGTTTCCTGTTTCGGGAGATTTGATATTTTTTGTCTACGCAGAATATTTGTAATCAAATGAAATCTCTGCCAAAGTCCCGATGTTTCCATCGAGACTAATATTTAAACTGAGGTTGAGTGATCAGGCAAAGCATGGTTTAAGGAGTTATTAAAGATTTGTAGGGTTAATGGATTATATTTGGGTCGATTATTGTTTACGTGGATTGCCTGTGACATTTTTTGTTAACCAATTTATGACTGATGTTATTGATGCATTGGTCAATCTGCATTACACTTGAAGCATCACTACCAGAAAAAGAGGATTAATTGTTGTGTTTTTTTGTGTAATTAATCATAATATTTTATATACATGTGTGAATTAAAATCTCAAATGATTTTTTTTTTTGCCTTGGAAGTCTTATTTGTGTAGTGCCATTCAGTTGTGGGATATCGTAGCATTAAATAGTAATACTTTTTCCAAGTGCAGTAAACATTATGATTTAGAAAATGTTATTTTGCACACACCAATCTTAAAGATAGCGGAGTCGGGGGATATGGGGAGAAGCCAGGATGGGGTACTGATTGGGGATGATCTGCCGTAATCACATTGAAGGGCTGAATGGCCTACTATGGCACTTATTGTCTATAATCTCTCATAAACAGCAATGTCATCATGAACAGTGAAACTGGTTTTGTGGAGTTGATTTGAGAGTAAGTAGTGTTCCTACTGTTCTTTGCAGTGGTGCTCTGGATTCTTTAGTTCAAATGGTGAGCACATGGACCTTTTTTGATATAATCTCATTGAAAAGACCTAGCCTATGCAGACTTGGTTTGAACTATATTGTAGTGTCGCAGGTTTAGTGCTAGTATTTCTGAAGTAGAGCAGATGCTCAATCTTCTGAGGTGGGTGTCCTATTATGGCTGATGTTTCAGAAATATGAATGGCAATGATTAAGGCATTGGACAAAAGAAGAAGATAAGGTCCTCATCTTGCTTCACCATTCAAACGTCTCTTTTCTGATCTCCACCTCAAGGTTGCGCAGGAGAAGTCAGCAAAATGTATAGAAGTGACAGGAAGGAATACATTCAGAAAAATGGTTGGGGGTGGGTTATTTGTGTAGAGTAGAAATGTTGGCATATCTGATCTCTGTTTATGTTATTGTGGATTAAAACTGGAGTCTATAGCTACTTTGTGAAGTTATTCAGATTTGCTTTTGAACAGAAAATAATCGGTGACATGTGCACTTACATGTTAATCAGTTGCAGAATGTGCTGAATTCAAATAAAATTCAAGTATTGGAGAACCTAATCAAGTAAAGGTACTTTGGATATTTTGTATTCTTTCTGATTTTAAGACCTCCCGGAGACCCATCTACGGCACGAGAATTTTCTGTACTCTCCATGGTGACTTCATTCTAATCGCCGCTAATTTTTCAACATGTTGAAAAATTTGCGCCGACCATAATAAGGCTGCGACTAGTTCCCAGAATGCGGGAACTCCTCACGACCATAAAGGCGACTGCCCGGCAACCATCTGCGAACATGTGACGACTGCATGGTCTCCTGCAGTAGCCTAAAAAGTCGCCTAAGTGGGACAGACCCATAAGTCTAACCTTTTTTGTATCTATTCATTTTGTTTTGTCACTTGGTAAGTTATGCACTTGTAGCTTGCTCCATTACTACATTCTCCTAAAAGCTTTGCAGGATCATATCACATTAAGAATTTTACTAGATCACTTTCAGTTAATACAGTTGTAAAATTGTTGTCCCCTATTTGGCCACCCCCCCTCCTTCTTTTACACCATTTGTTTTTCTGCTACAGCATTTGATTGTTACAGGCTCTGCCAATTCCACTTGATTTCCTATTGCTCCTGGTCAACATTGGCTGTGGCTTGTTTGTAGACATTCTCATCTGAGTTCAATCTCTGCTCCAAAGATCGAAGCACAACAATGTAGGATGATGCTAGTAATATATATTAGGGGGTGCAGCGTAGTTGGCAATGTGGAATTTTAGCTGAGATGTGAAACCAAGCCCACATCTGCTTTCTCAACTGGATGCAAATGACCACATGGTACTGCATTGAAGAGCAGGAAGTTGTCTTTTGTATCCTAACCAATAATTATTCTTCAATCAACATCACTAAAATAGATTGTCTTGTCATTATCACATTGCTCTTTGCTGGAGCTTACTGTTCACAAATTGATTGTTGCATTTCCTCGATTACAATGATTGTGCTTCATTGGTGCATAAAATGTTTTGTGTAGCCTTCAGTTGGGGAAATATGCTGTCTTTTTCTTCCACTTGCTGCTATTGATTTTTCAGGGCCTGTGAGGGACTTGGGATCATTTTTATTTAAAAAAAATGCTTTTATAAGTGCAATTGTTTTGGAGAATAATTTAAGTAGGTTTTAAGTTATACTGGAGATGTTTGTTTTAGTTGGTAAAAGTTAAAATAGATACTTCAAACTCCATAGGTACTTAATACAGGATTAGTTAAGATTTGTGCAGTGTAACTTTGGCAGTCTTTATAGTACATTGATCTTTAATTTGTTGGTTGGTTGGAATTTGAAATACAATAGAAAACGACTAGACTTGAATTTGGTACATTTGGGGATTTTTTTGTGCATTTTGAAAGATGGTGTTGATATCTGATGGAGATACAATAATGATAGACTCTAAAATCAAACTCATCTTGTCAGAACCTTGGAACAGGAAGAGGAAATTCCTCCTAACTATCATAATTTTCTGATCTAAAATTAGGGATTGACTCAATCGAGTGCCATGTAGGCAACTAGGACTTGTAGAAAGTTTAACAATTCCAAATTCTGATTGCAATTCCATTATTTGTGCAGATATGGTCAATAATGTGTCCTCATGGCATAAGTTTTAAATTTGGATTTCCCGAAGGCCTTCTGGAAATCTATGGATATCATCCAGAGACTTAATGTGACTTCTCTGATCAACTGAAAATTAAGGTGTTTGTAATAATTATTACATCAAGTAATTGGAGTGACATGGTGGCTCATCAGTAGAGTTGGTGTGGACTCAGTGGGCCGAAAGAGGCCTGTTTCCCCCAGGCACGTTCCGCGAGTAATTACTCGGGGTAGGCAGTCGGCTTTTAAAAATCTTAAAAACCGCGCATGCGCAGATTGTTCTCTCCAGTAGGCAGTCAGTTGACTTATATAAAGTAATTTGCCTTCAGGCCTTATCTCTTAATAAAGTATTTAAAAATGTATAGCTCAAAGAAATTTACGTACCACATTATTTGTACACAAACTCCATTCTTCTCTCTTTGTTTCTTAAGATGCTCTTAATGACAATCCATGTTTGAAAAACCCGGCAAGAAACTTGCGCTGTGCATGCGCTGTATGTGCGCGCAGTCCACAGTGTAAAGGCAGAATTTCCGCTGCCTTCATTGAAGGCTTGAAGCAGTGTTGACGGCACGTGAGTTGCACATACTTTTGTGTGTTACATGTACTGCGGAAGAAAGGCAGGGAGAATTAAGAGATCGATCTCTTAGGCAGGCATAATTCTCCCGTGCCTTTACTATTATATTTAATAACTACCAGTTTTGTTGAATTAAAATCTCGAAAATTTACATTTGCAATGTTTTTGCCCATCTTAAAATGCTAGGATGAAAGTCTGTCATTGAGTATTAACCATTCTGTCCCGTTATTGACTTTTGATGGATCACAAAGCTGGGTGGCAGTGTGAACTGTGAGGAGGATGCTATGAGAATGCAGGGTGACTTGGGTGAATGGGCAGATGCAGTTTAATGTGGATAAATGTGTGATTATCCACTTTGGTAGCAAAAACAGGAAGGCAGATTATTATTTAAATGGTGTCAAGATGGGAAAAGGGGATGTACAATGGGATCGGGGGGGGGGGGGGGGGGTCCTTGTTCATCAGTCAATGAAAGTAAGTATGTAGGTACAGCAGGAAATGAAGAAAGAGAATGGTAGTTGGCCTTAATAATGAGGAGTTGAGTATAGGAGCAAAGAAGTTCTTCTGCAGCTGTACAGGGCCCTAGTGAGACCACACCTGGAGTATGGTGTGCAGTTTTGGTCCCCTCAGTTGAGGAAGGACATTCTTGCTATTGAGGGAGTGCAGCGTAGGTTCACACGGTTAATCCTCGGGATGCCGGAACTCTTATATGCTGAGAGAATGGAGCGACTGGGCTTGCTTGTATATTCTGGAATTTAGAAGGATGAGAGGGGATCTTACTGAAACATAAGATTATTAAGGGTTTGGACACGCTCGGGGCAGGAAACATGTTTCCAAAGTCCAGAACGCGGGGCCACAGTTTAAGAATAAGGTGTAAGGCATTTAGAACGGAGATGAGGAAACACATTTTCACACAGAGTTGTGAGTCTGTCAAATTCTATGCCTAGGAGGGTGGTGCAGGTCGGTTCTCTGGATACTTTCAAGAGAGAGATTGACGGGGCTCTTAAAGATAGCAGTGTCAGGGGATATGGGGAGAAGGCAGGAATGCGGTACTGATTGTGGATGATCGGCTACAATCACGTTGAATGGCGGTGCTGGCACGAAGGGCCGGATGGCCTACTCCTGCATCTATTGTCTTATCACAGTTCCTTTTTCAGTATCTTTCAATGTCTGTGGTGTTGTTCTCACCCTTTTGCTGTAAGTAATGGAGCAAAGCCATTATTCAACATTTATAATTTCCTTATTTAATTGACAACATGACTCATCATTTATTGCAGGTCCAAAGTGTATTGCCCCTTTGCTTTGGTAAACATTTTGATATTCGAGTTTTGCAAGTTTCTTTCTAGTCTTTGGTCTCCATTTTGATTCCTTTTGGTATCTTGCCCAATCATCAGTGTTTGTACAAACATTTGCCCCATATTTTCTTATTATGGTATGTTGAGTATTTTGTCATTTTTGGCACGCTGGTTCTGTATCTACTCTTGGTTTTTTGCCTGCAAGTAAATTTGCTGGTATCTTTGCCATGAAGTCGACCAAGCCCAAATATTGAATCTTTGTAAAGATTTTGAGATTTTTTTAAAAAGACATTCCCATTGTCTCTATTAGCGAAATGGTAGTGTACTGTTATGTTAACAAAATATGGATCATTACAATCCAAGATACACTGACTATTCTGTGTATTGTTGCAAGAAACTGCAGCATACTCCTGGAATTCACTGTCTTTCAGAGATAAGTTGGTCTGCTTATCTCAATGATTAACTTACCTTAGCTATGTGCTTGTCTAATTTCTTGATCCATTCTACCCATGGTCTTAATTTCCTGTATATGGCTTAAACTGTCATCTATCGTTGTTGAAGGAACTTAAGAGTCAAGTGTTTAATTGGTATATGTATCAGGACCAGAACAATGAAATTCTTACTAGCTGTCTTGACAGGCACCCGGCCCCAACCGTTTTCCTTTTATCCTGTGGACTTTATAACCAGGTATATTTGAGCCGTGGTCATGATTGACTTCCTACGGTCCCAGGTGTAGCTGTTAGAATGCGGCTGCATTGGTTGAATTTGTGCTTGCAATTTAGTTTGTTCCTTATAATTTAAGTACAAAGATACAGCATGGAAGCAGCCTTTCGGCCCACTGAGTCCACACCAACCAGCGATCACCTGTGCACCTGTTCTATCCTACACACTAGGGACCATTTAGAGAAGCCGATTAACCCTCAAACCTGCACATCCGGGATGTGGGAGAAAACTGGAGTACCTGGGAAAAACCCACACGGTTACAGGGAGAACATACAAACTCCGTACAAATCACATTGAGCCAGGGTCTCTAGTGTGTAAGGGCGCCACCCTGCCTCCCGTTGTGTGACTAATGATTTTTTTGGGGGTGGGGTGCACTCCCCAATTGGCCCTTCTGTTTATTTAGTTTATGTCTGTTTTTTATTTTGTTAGGTCTCTCACCCGTCTTTTGTTGTTGCTTTCCATCATTATGTTTTTGGTTGGGGAAATTGATCAACCAAATTGAACCAACTGTCATTTGTTCAAAAATGTTAATACTATCTCCTCAGGATTTCTTTGTGGTCCTGTGCCCTCCATTCCACAACCCAACCCAATTCAAGACTGAACCAGAGTAACTTTGAATCATTGCAATTACGATGTTCCTCCATTCCAAATTGTGCATCAGTCCCTATCCTTTGAATAATGTGCTGGTGACATTGTTTAAGAAATTATGCTTCTTTCCACTTAACCCTTTCACCTCTTTTCTCCTCCGACTGTTTAAAGCTATGCTAATATTCATGTGATTTGTATATCATAATTTTTGGGATTGTTTATTTTGCTACTAATGCATGGAAATTGGATGTCTTTGGCAATAGACAATAGGTGCAGGAGTACGCCCTTCGAGCCAGAACCACCATTCAATGTGATCATGGCTGATCATCCCCAATCAGTACCCCGTTCCTTCCTTCTCCCCATATCCCCTGACTCCGCTATCTTTAAGAGCCCTATCTAGCTCTCTTGAAAGTATCCAGAGAACCAGCCTCCACCGCTCCTCTGAGGCAGAGAATTCCACAGACTCACAACTCTGTGAGAAAAAGTGTTTCCTCGTCTCCGTTCTAAATGGCTTACCCCTTATTCTTAAACTGTGGCCCCTGGTTCTGAACTCCCCCAACATCAGGAACATGTTTCCTGCCTCTAGTGTGTCCAAACCCTTAACAATCTTATATGTTTCAATAAGATCCCCTCTCATCCTTCTAAACTTCAGAGTGTACAAGCCCAGCCGCTCCATTCTCTCAGCATATGACAGTCCCACTATCTCGGGAATTAACCTTGTAATCCTACACTGCACTCCCTCAATAGCAAGGATGTCCTTCCTCAAATTAGGGGACCAAAACGGCACACAATACTTTGCTGCTTGTTTATCAGTGTTAGGATACTATCTTTGCTTTGTAGTTTGCTGCTTGCAGTATTTGTGCAGCACCCCCCGCCTCGGCCAATCATTTGGGCAGACCTCTGCTCTGATAATACTTCTACAGAAATATTCTGTCCTCAATTGGTAAGTGCATTGTTTGTTTTGCCCTGGAGATATTTCTGCATGTCCTCTCTTTGGATCGTCCTTGGTCCATTTGTTATCAGTCATGTAAACTCCTTCTGATCCTGCATCCCTGTGTAAGTTATCAAAGGCGTGTGTAAACTCTGAAACCTAGAGACAATTTTGCTAGATGTGGTTTCAGCTTAATGAGATTGTCAAGAGGTTTAAGACTGCTGTTATTAAACCTGGAGCCAGGTGCAAAACTGAAGCCCACAGGGTGCAATAGGCTTGTTTGGGTGGGTTGGGCCGCACCCTGTGCTTTGTTTATGATGTGGAATACAAGACCATGAGGAAGAATTAACCAGGCAGGTTGTTTGGAACAGTTTCCCTTGGCATAGAGGACAGTAAGTTAGCGAGAGTGGTTTTAGCATGTGTGGTGTAGTGTTTAACATATTACTTAATTCACTGGTTGAAATCATAATCCTCAGACTGGCATACCTGGATGAAGATGATGTGAAGTAGTTTACAGGGATATGGAAAAAGATGGGGAGTAGGATTTGTCAAATAACGATTAAATATCTGACTTTTTAAAGTTATTTAATTTTTATTAAACCACTGGTTTCCACTAAGCATTGCAACACTAGGAAAGGCTTTAATATTTTGTAGTTTAAACAAACCATTTGTTGGAGGCAGGTGACAGCTCCTCCCTACTCTCGACTATTCCTGCTTCAACCAGGTATCTATATAAATTGTTTGTATTGACAGTTAATGAACTTGAGCTTTGTTTTATACTTGGTATTATTTAACGCAAGATATTATTGTATTCCAATTTGGGATAACATAATCCCCACTTTAAACATTGGAAGTGGCAAGCCATTTGACATCGGGAAGGGTGAGATAACAATACTAGCAAGCTTGGTACTGTTCCTGCAATGATATCTGGAAGTATGCCTCCTTTAAATTATTGGATGTGATCTAATGTAAGAATTTTGGCACCATTCATTTCTCCAACTTGGGTGTCTGAATATGATTACTTTCTTGATCTTAGATGAATTGTGTACCGAGTTGTGTGAAAATATGGCTGTGTAGCAGCAGGAGCAGGAACGGGTTATTGATAGAGGACGATCAGCCATGATCACAATGAATGGTGTTGGCTCGAAGGGCCGAATGGCCTCCTCCTGCACCTATTGTCTATGAGCACATGGTGTAATGGATAATTTAAAATAAACTGCTGGGAATATTCCTAGGTGTGACTGTATCGCTGGGAAAAGTTAACTTTTTATATTGAGACCTGTCAGCAAAATGCTTAATAGATGTTTACCAATACATCCTCCAACAAATCTCAGCAGTTCCTGATCTTTGTGTCATTATAAAAAGTTACAAATAGGATATTTCTGGGTTCAGTAAAATACTACATTTGTAGATGTGAGAAAATGTAGAAAGCCTTAAAGGTAATTGTGTATTTTAATTAAAAATGGGATGGACAGTTTCTAGAATGTTAGTATCAGGATATATTGTTAAATGCTGAAAATATGAGCGGTCCTCTTCAGTGCTTCTGCCACCAGAAAGGTTAATTATGGAAAATAAACAAGTACCACGTTTACATTCGGGTGGGTAACCCAACAGCAGAAATTTTTCACAAAGTATGAATTAATTAATTGCAATCACATTAATTCATAAAGTGCTGATCGTGACATTTTACAGGAAGGTTCAATCTGAATTTACATTGATTGGGTCAGCAATATTGGTAAACATTTCATTCTCTTGAGGGTTAAGGCTTTGAAATTTGCATCTGAATGTGTATGCTGGATTTACTTCCCTGAAGGTGGCAGTATAAATGGACTTATTGTGCTGATTTTCACAATGCGTGTTTGGGCTCTTTGGAATAAAGAGACGGTACAAAGCTCATTAAAATGGTTGGCAAGAGCTAAATGTGTATTCATCTCAATTTTTCCTTCACTTCATTCTTGATTCCTTTCCGAAAGGTACTGCAATATGTTTGATTACAGTCTTCAGTTGCTGTTTTTAAAGGACAAAGTTTTCTGCTGTTTCATCATTGTTTAATCATGATGACACAGGTTAGCTTTGTGGCTTTAGTTTACCCTGTCCACTGTCTCTTAACACCATAGGACGGAAGAAAAGAGGGAAATTGGAGATGAACACTTAGTTTTTGCCAAGCATATTAAAGTGCTGCGTAGTTCATTTCATTGCAGAAAACCCAAATGAATATCGGCATAATATGTCCATTTATACTGCCACCTTCAGGATAGTAAATCCAGTATACATATTCAAAAGCAAATGTCAAAACCTCAACCTTTAAAGGTATGAAATTCACAATGACTCCCGTTCCAAAAAATCTTACTGGCTAGTTGGTGCATAGACATAGGTGCAGGAGTAGGCTATTTGGCCCTTCGAGCCAGCACTGCCATTCAATGTGATCATGGCTGAACATCCCCAATCAGTACCCCGTTCAGACCTTCTCCCCATTTCCCCTGACTCCGCTATTTTTAGGAGCCCGATCTAGGTCTCTCTTGAAAGCATCCAGAGAACCTGCCTCCACTGCCACGTGCAAGGTGATCTGAGCATCTTATTCGTTATGAACTTAAAACAGGATTTCCTCCATGCTGTTTAATGTAGCAAACTTTGTGTATTAAAATATGCTTGATCTCTAACAATCAATAGGTGATATTCCGTTTTAAATATTTTTCTCTCTATGTTGATAAAATCATTATCCTTATTGTCAGTTTATAGTCATTTGAACCTCAAATGAAGTTCAAACTAAATTTGGTTTCTGCAGACACACAACCAACACAATTTACGCAAACTTCCATCACAGTGAATCTCCTCCTCATTGTGATGGAAGGCAAAGTTGGTGTTTTTTTTGATGAACAGTATCTTAAAATATAATTTACATGTGTATGATATGCCATTAGGCACCTCTGAAACTATTTTCAAAAGTTTAGAAAGGCAGTGTTTTTTTTCTTAGACCAGAATCACTGGTTGTTATTGTGCAGGTTTTAGCAATCAGTTAGCAAACAAATATATGATTGCTCTTCTTGCATTCAGTAGAGACCAATCATGCTCCAGTTATATAAAGACCTGTTGAGGCTGCCTCTGTGGTATTGTGTACAGAGCTGGTTAACCTACCCAAGGAAAGATATACTTGCAATATATTCTAATTATGTTATTATACCTGTGGATGTTTATCAGATTGATTCCTGAGTTAACAGGTATATTGTACGAGGAGAGATTGAACTGGGCCTATACTTGAGTTTAGAAGAATGAGAAATGGTATTATAGTGGCACACAAAATTCTTTAAGGATTTGACAAAATGAATGGAGAATTTGTTTACACTGCTTGGAGTCTGGAATTAAGGATCACAATATCAAAATAAAGGATCCGCTATTTAGGACAATGTGAAGTTTTGTCACCCGAAGAAACACTGAGGCAGGGGGATTCTCTACCCTGAAGGGCAGTTGAAGCCTAGTTGCTGAGTTTATTCAAAGTTAATATATATTGAAATATTAAGGCAATGGAGATAAATTTGGTTGGTGCTGCTAAGTGAAAGAATAGCCATGTTCTTGTGATCAAATGGCCTAGTTCCCGTGCATAATATGTAGACGACCAAAATTTAGGACTTTTAAACTATCTTGTGTACAGGCATTCTTTGTCAAGCAGTGATGTTCTTCATTTGCACTAGAGTAGCTGCTAGCGATGCAAGTTAGATACTGGATTGCTTGGAGTAATATAGAGGTGGCAAATTTGATTATTTGTTGTCATTTATGGCAAATAGAGGGTACAGGTTTTGTGGCTGTTTTGGACTTAGATGGGTGAACTGGAGGCCCTCGGGCTGAGCTTTATCATTAAATTCCATTCCATTCTTTGTAACGGGACAACTGAGAAATTTACTTTTGTGTTAGTGTTGTGCTCTGTCAGCATTGTGCTGATGTTGCAAGCAAGTATAGATTATTTTAATTAATATTTTTTTGTGGCAAGGCCAGCCTCTCATTGTCTTCAGTAGTGATAGTGAGCCACAATCTTGAACTGCCTTGGTCTTTGGTTATGCTGCTCCCTCAAAGCCATTGGATAGAGTTTCATATTTGGATTTGGCAGCAGTAAAGGAATGGTAAACTATTTCCAGGTGAGAATGATGTATAACCTCACATTCTTAAGGTGTGAATCCACAACAACCTTGCCTGAGAGTCATTCAATTCAATTCAACTTTAATGTCATTGCACAAATACAAGTATAGGTACAACGAAATGCAGTTTAGCGTCAGTTCGTAGTGATAGTAATATAGAAAAATAAATACAGAATACAGACAATGTGGACGAAGAGACTGGAGAAATCTATCGGCGGGACTCCGAGTTCAGCAGTGTGATGGTGTAATTTTAAAAGCTGTTCCTCATCCTACTAGTGCAGGACCTGAGGCTCCTGTACCGCTTCCCTGATGGTAGGAGGGCAAACAGTCCATGGTTAGGTGTGAGGGGTCCTTGATGATTTTCCCGGCCCGTTTCAGACACCGTTTTTGGTGGAGGGCATCCATGGCAGGGAGCGGGGCACCGATGATGTACTGGGCGGTTTTCACCACCCGTTGTAGTGCCTTCCTAAATGTCGCGGTGCAAGTGCTGTACCATACCGTAAAGCAGGTGGTCAGGATGCTTCCGATGGTACAGCGGTAAAAGTTGGTCAGGATCTGGGGGGACAGATGAGCTTTTATGAGCCTCCTCAGAAAGTAAAGGCGCTGCTGCACCTTTTTGATCAGCTTTGAGGTATTGAGGGACCAGGACAGATCCTCCGAGATGTGTACCTCGAGGAATTTGTAGTTGGAGACCCGCTCCACCTCAGTCCCGTTTATATGGATGGGGGTGTCTCTGCCCCCTCTGTTCTTCCTAAAGTCAACAATGATTTCCTTCATCTTCTGGGAGTTGAGGACGAGGTTATCGTTGGCACACCAGGTAGTCAGGTGCTGGACCTCCTCCCTGTTGACTGACTCGTCGTTGTCGCTGATCAGTCCTACCACCGTGGTGTCGTCGGCAAATTTTATGATAGCATTGGAGCCATACTTAGGGATGCAGTCATGGGTGACGAGGGAGTAGAGGAGAGGGCTGAGCACACAGCCCTGTGGCACGCCGGTGTTATAGTGGAGGAGGTGAGGTTGTTGACCCTAACAGACTATGAGGAAATCCAGTGTCCAATTGCAGAGGGAGGTGGAGATGCCAAGACCGCTGAGTTTGGTGATCAAGCTAGCGGGTATGACAGTGTTGAAGGCGGAGCTGATAATCGGGTCATAACGGTTCACATTGGCATAAAAAAATCCCTTTTGCCATTTCATAGACCTTTTTTAGTTTAAGCAGGATGCCATCCTGTATATATTGTTACAATCATTATACCCCTTAATTTTAAGGCTTTTAAAGAAAAGGAGTAGAAACAGAGAGAGTGAAGAAAGTGAAAAGAGTTGTGAAACTGAAAAAGCGTGCCAAAGGGAAGGAAAAAAAGAGAGAGAGAAGAAAAAAGGAAAAGTCAGTTACTATATTATAAACATCACGCAAAAGGAATTTACCAACTCGATAATTTTTCATCCCCCTTTACTAAGGCCTGACGTCGGTACCTTTTTGAGGTACTGTTGCACCCTATCCTTGTAGCAAATCTATAAATGCAGACCAGGTCTGATAGAAACGATCAGTTTTTCCTGCCAGGTGCTGATATCTTCCAGATGTAGTGTTTCAAACATTGTTGAAATCCACATATTTAGTTGGTATAAAGGGCATTTTTCCGGAATTTTAAGATTAGTTTTTTTCCTATTATTAAGCTGTATTCAAATAGATTCTTTTGAAACACATTTAATTCAGGGCTACCTTCCGTCATTCCGAAAATAATCCAATCTGCCTTTGGTGTCAGTTTTATTTTAAATAGTTTTGTAAAGATTTCAATCCAAAATTTTTGAATTTTTGTACAAAAAGACAAATGAATGCGCAACAGTAGCATCTTGAGACTGGCATTTATCACAAATAGGTGAGACGTTGGGAAAAAGTTTGCTTAATTTAGTTTTTGAATAGTATAATCTGTGTAAGATTGTAAATTGTATTAAAGTGTGTTGTGTTAATTGAACATTTATGCACATTTAATAAGTGTTCTTTCCACCTTTCTTTGGAAATGTTTATACTTCATTTTCCCAGTCTCTTCTGATACCTTCCGTTGGTATTTCTATATATATTTTGTAACATGTTAGCTAGAATCTATATAACTAAGTCTCATCTTGATCACTTCCTGTCTGCGCTGTCTATTGATTTTAGAAAAAAAACGCTACCTTATATCGCTATGATTTTTGGCCATCTTACACAGTCCTCCGTTGAGGCAGCCCCAAGCATTTTTTTCAATCGATGAATAATAAAAAAGTTACAGGTGTTTATAAAATCTTGAGATCAGCTGATTGGTCCTCTCGTCTGTCAATCACCAAGATGAAGGCAACTCCCCTTCCCTGGGGTGGGGGGGGGGGCAGGACTATAAAACCCCGGATGCCTGGACACGAGTTGGTCACTCTGGAAGATCGCGAGGGAGAGGCCACAACTGTGATTCTAAGGTGTGAATGAACTGAACTATGAGTCTGCAATATACTTGCAATAAATGATTTGATAGCCCTTAATGAAGATGAAATTAGTTGTTTGGCCTGCCCTGTGCTTGAAAGTGCAATGGAAATCTAAATGAAATGAAAATGCAATGAGCTGTTTGGTGTGCCCTGCGCTTGAAACTGCAATGGAAATTAAATGAAAATGCAGTGAGCTGTTGCCCTGCACTGTGCTTGAAACTGCAATGGAAATGGAAATGAAATGAAAATGCAATGAGCCGTTTGTCCTGCCCTGTGCTTGAAACTGCAATGGAAATGAAAATGCAATGAGCTGTTTGGCCAGCCCTGTGCTTGAAACTGCAATGGAAATGAAATGAAATGAAAATAAAATGAGTTGTTATGGCCTGCCCTGTGCTTGAAAGTGCAATGGAAATGAAATGAGTTTTGTGTAAAACACCTTGCATTTGTCCAAGTTAATTCCATCTGACATTATTTGGCCACTTTCCCAGTTCATTTATGATGCGTTTCACCATCCATTAAGTCCCAAATTTATCGGAGAGGCTAACTTGTCATCCAGATGACAAACAACAGTGGAACCAGCACCGAACCCTGTGCATGGTCATGGGCCTCCAATGTGAATAACTGTCCTCCACTTCCACCCTCTGTCTATTTTCACCAAACCAACTTTATATCCACTAGCCCCTCTGACTTTTCATCATCCCAATTTTGTAGCCCAGGAACGAAGAAGATTGCAAAGAATAGTGAACACTGCCAGTCCATCGTGGGTACTGACTTCCCCACCATCGAAGTGAATGACAAGAATTGCCACAAAAAGCAGCCAGCATCATCAGAGATGCACACCACCCTGGCCACACACTCATTTCACTCCTGCCATCGGGAAGGTATAGGAGCCAGAAAACTGTAACGTCCAGTTTCAGGAGCAGCCTCTTCCCTATCACCATCAGGCTATTAAACGGAACCCTCCAAATAAGCTCTGAAGTACATAGACTTAGGGGTGTTGTTTTTGTCAGCACTATTATTGTTTTTTTATATACTTATTTTGTTTACTATTGTGTTTACACAATACTATGTTTACATATCTATTGTGCTGTTGCAAGTACGAATTTCATTGTTCCATTTGGGGATATATGACAATAAAACCCTTTGCTCTTGTATCCATATTGCTAGCTCACTTTGCATTCCATATAATCTAAACTTCCTTCCTATGCAAGACTAACAATTGAAGATCAAGTGCTAGAAGTGGGTTTTGACTAGCTATATCTCAAAATACAAACCTGATTTTGCTAATGTAGCCTTTTTTATGTTGTATATTTTCTGATTCTAAAACCCGAGTGATATATTCTATAATGAGGAAATAGTTAATTAATTTATTGCTTTACATTTCATCTAGCTTTGTGGAGATACTAAAAACTGTTGTATTTTGAACAAAAAGAAAATGTGTAAATCAAAAACATTTCTTAAAAGACGCGTTCTCTGAAAATTCTGCTTGCTCTGTAGTTTCTCAGCAGCTTACCTGAGGCCAATTGAGCTCCTTTATCTTTCACCAAAATCAATCTGCACTTTTTGCCAGGTTTGCAAGTGCTGCATCTGTGCATTTTTTCTTTGCTTCCATCAGCCAACTAGTACCATTTTCCATCGTTACCTTAAAATGCCTGACTTTGGCACCCATGCTGCGGCAAGTGTTTTGAATTGAACTTTAGTCTCCATTTCCATCTGGTTCAACATGCTTTTAAGTAAATTGAACTCATGACATTATATACATTTCTATTTACAAATATTAAGGATTGACACAAGTTTAAAATGCTAAGTCTGGTTTTAATGGTGTGCCAATGCATTTATTTGTTCTTCCCCTCGAAGGTGAATGCCTACCACTAGGTTTTGGGGGCAAGACCGAGGAAGAAGCTATGACCAGTCAATTCTTTGGGACATAGTGAACAAAGGTAATTTGGTCGGGAAATTATTGGGTCTGAAACACTTAATTATCAAAAAAAAAATCCTGCTTTGTTCAGTTAGATTGGAACAATGGTGTTTTCTCATGTGTTTGAGAGAGCTTTGTATGTCCTGCCCCGTGACCTGTGTGGGTTTTCGCCAAGATCTTTGGTTTCCTCCCACAGTACAGTGGTAGAGCCATGGGCAGATATCCTGGGGGGGGGGGGGGGGGGCATGTTCCTCTCCCCCCGTTTTGTAATCCAGACTTTATCAGACACTTTCTAAGGCCGGTCGCGGGGTCTTTCAGCTCCAGCACAACTTAAAATCAAACTGCTGAATCGAGATGATCGAGGCTCCCGATGTTGAAGCACCTGCCGGCCGATGAAAGGCCCTGCGAATGGGCCGATTCAAGCCCCACGATTCGGGGCGGACGAAGCTGCTGTTGCTGGAGTTCGAGTCGGTCACCAACCAGGTCAGCTTCCGATGTTACTGTCCACAGGGCCCACTGCCGAAGCCGTGCCTGTGCGCATGCGGCCACCAAGAAATGATGATTTCCCTCCCCCCATGTTTTGAAAAACAGGTAGCAGCCAGTACTTTCACCCATGTTGAGAAGCAAGCTCCACAGCAGAAAGATAAATTGAACTCTTTGCAGATTGATTGAATTCCATATTTTTGGGGAAGCAAATTTTGTTCTTGCATCTGATCTCTGTGACTCTAGAAAAATAAAAATGGTGAACACTTAATTAAAAAGGCCTGTCAAATCACTGAGGAAATGTTGGAATTAGTTATAAATGTTAGCTTTTCCAGTGACATCTGCAACCCCATAAATTACAATAATTGGGAAATGGGTTGTTAGAATTTTTGTGAAAACATAGTTGTCTTGCCAATAGGATTGGTTGAAGCAGCTTCAGTCAGATGTACCTGATCAGCATTTCCCTGTGCACCAATGTAAACTCTGCTGTTACGCCCGTTGCATACCTGATACTGCCTAAAATACTATTTCATCGTCTATTGGCCTGCATCGAGCTCCCTGCTGCTATTCGTCATGTCTGCAGATTTCAAAATCTATTTTGAGCCTACCTGCTTAAACGTACATTTAAACTGATAAGTTCCCATTAGTTTGTGTTACAGGAAGGGATTGTTCCTTGAGCATTTAGCTTACTATCTGCGTAGCATGATTTTGGGGGAAATCTTTTAGGGTGCTCTATCAGGGTTGCAGCAGATTTAGAAACTTAAACTTGCTGCAGCATTTGAAGGAGAGTTGTGAGTCCTCACATCATGATGCCACAACTGTTGAAGAAAATAACTGGCAAATGGTTTTGAAGAAAATTTGAATGGTTAGAGAGATGTACAGTGTACGCTATTTAAACTACGGAATCTTTGTTATCTCTAAACTTATCAACCTAGTCACTTCCCCGAGCTGATCACAAATTCTCCCGAGTTTTCCCCTTGATTCAAACTCTGAGAATGTTCGTAACGGGTCCGTAGGAGGCCGTAGATAGAAACATAGAAATTAGGTGCCATTCGGCCCTTCGAGCCCGCACCGCCATTCAATATGATCAGGGCTGATCATCCATCTCAGTATCCCGTACCTGCCTTCTCCCCATACCCCCCGATCCCTCTAGCCACAAGGGCCACATCTAACACCCTCTTAAATATAGCCAATGAACTGGCCTCAACTACCCTCTGTGGCAGAGAGATGGACTGCCTTCCCAGTCTGACGAGCCCCATCTGCCCGAGACTCGTGGGGGCGGGAGCGTATACCTTCCCGTGCAGGTCAATAGCACCTGCCCACTGCCCAATATCGTAGCGGGTTTGTACTAGGGGCAACTGGTAAGTTGGGACGTTTTTTTCAGCATGACAAAAAATGTTCATGAGTACAAAGATAGTCGGGAGGAGAACAATTGTGACATTTAATGCCCCGAGTACCTACGGCTGACATAACGAGCTGCTACGACATATCTACGGACCCGTTACGAACATTCTCCGGGTTGGAATCGAGGGGGAAAACTCGGGAGAATTCGTGAGCAGCTCGGGAAAGTGGGACAGGCCCTTTACATGAATCTTTTCCACCAAAGTTACTAAGTGTGAGATTATACATTTGTGGCAACCTGGAGAGAATGTTTGATTTATTCTACTACTGTTGTGAAGAGCTGTTCCTAGCATAACCTCTAAATCGACTACCTCTAATTTTGTCTTAATATTGGTCTAGTTAATCCTAACCAGAAATTTGTAAAACTATAGCCAACCTTCCAGCCTCACTATTAAATTTAATAATTGACCATGTATAAATTTCCTTTCAATTAGTATTTCTGAGTTTCACTCTTGCCCCAAGGGCATGTTGTCTTTTCATTGAGTTTCTCATAATACCTGGATATTAAACAATAATCTTTTTAATCTCCTCATAATTTAACTCTCAAGCGTCCAGGTGTCTGATAAATCTATATTGCATACTTTCCAAGGCCAATTGTATCATCTGGTGTGGTCACCTGAATAAATTATTAAACCTAGGTTTTGCATTGTATAACTCTTATCATCACTGCCCTTTTCCTTTGTACCTGTCCATGACATTTTAATCTGTTCATAAATATCAAATCTGATTTATCTCCCTCAGGAAGCATACAGAGTTCCACAGTGCCTATCTTGTTTATAACTACTCAGAATTTGAGAGAGCAATTCAAATTCTTGCAAGCCACCATGTGTCATATTATGATCTCTTGAGTTGCTGCCTGTTATCTTTAATCTACCTCCTGTTATTCGGCTAATTTCCTAAACAAGGCAATAACGTACCGTATGTATGATAAATAAGTTGACTCGTTGATAAAGAACGTATTTAATGTCCTTCGGAATTTTAAGTTCCATAAACATTTGTTTTTCTGCACTTCTTCAAAAGTTCTTCAAAATTTAATTAGTTTTATGCATGCCCTATCCTCTCCAAATCTATTCTGGGTATCTTTGTTTAGTTGAAACTACTTAAAGGCGTTCAGTCATTTCATCTTTAATTATGGGCCTAAATAAACACCTGATGACAGATGGTGGGCTATGTGATGTATTTCCATTGGTTTCTTTTTCCTTCTATACTCAAGAATAGATAAATAGTAAAATGGCAGACATATTGAATAGTTAGGTTCCACCTGTGTTCTCAATAGTAAAGAATGACCGGTAGCCAATAGAATCTACTTCTGAATAAGGGGCAAAACTATGTTGGTGCAAAAAAAAGACAAATCCCCAAGGCCCGATGGTTTCTACCCTTGCATTTTAAAAGAAGTTGATGAGAACGTTACCAGTCACCACTGTTCTAAAGATCTTGATTTGTCTACTGGAAAAATTGCATGTAACGTCACAGTTTAAGGAAGAAATTGTGTTTTTTTTTTTAAACATTGCCTTGCCCAGATGCTGAATCGCATAAGAACATATCAGTATGAAGAGAGGGGGTTTGTAGGGAAATTGACCTGTAAAAATCCCCTGATGTGTAGGATGCGAAAATTGAATAATGTAGATCTAAAGTACAGGTGATTGATGGTTGCCATGTACTCGGTGGGTCAATGAGCCTATTTCCAGGCTGTATATCTAAACTCTGAAAAGACGAACGTGACATTAAATTAGAAGAAATAATGAATTTGAAGTTCTAGGCTTCGGTCATCAGTTAATAAATTGATGTGGGCTTTTCATATTTAGCTGCACTTGCAAAAGCACTCCACCTTTTTTTGGGTGGGGGAATTTGGTGTCAGCGGTGTAATCAATTAAAAATACATGCTTTTTTTAATTTCAAGAAATAGATTCAGATTTTTTGAATTGGTTGCATTTCAATTGTGATGAATCATTGCACTGAAAATATTTAATTTGAATTTTAAAATGTTCATCTGTTAACCTATTCGCTGACTTGATTTGTGTGTGTGAACAAAAAAGGTTGGTTAGACTGGCAAATGTCAAATGTAAATATTCTATTTTCTGCAGAATTTAAGCAAAATACATAATTGTGGTAACTTAACATTGCTCAGTTTTCGTTCCTGAAATTGCACACTGTTTGTTGGCTTATTTTTCAACAAATTTTTACAAGGTGATACATGAACTGCAGATGCTAGATTCTTGAGCAACACAAAGTTCTGGAGTAATTCAGTGGGTCAGGTAGCATAAGTTGCCTGACCTACTGAGTTCCTTTGGCACTTAAGATTTACACAGCTTATTTTGGAAATGTTTAAAAGAACATTCTACGTGAGTAGATATTCATGTAATGGTTTGTAATATGAACATTGGGTATCATGTGATTTGTGTCATAGTCTTGTTTGCTAGATTAATATGAATTTGACATTTACAATATTTTAAGCTTGAAGCTTCTAGAATATACTTTTGGTATGAAACTATTGATGACATTGACATCAACAGTTTCATATGAACAGTTTTCAATGTATGATTTAAAAAAAAAAGTTTATACTCTGCAACAGGAATGTTGACTACCGTTTGTTACGGGTACTGATATTTTTGTCTGTATTAATGGGCTGTATGTAATTTTCATTAGTTTTTATTGGGTTGGTTCAAGGACAACATTAAATTATATTTATGACATTTCTTGAAGTGGGTGAATGAGTTTTAATGTTGTGAGCCAAGGTTGCATACGATTTAGTACTTGAATATTTCTGGTAGGTATCAGGCAGGATTGAGATTTCCAAGAAAGCTCCATTGTCTGAACGTTGAATGCTTTATCTTGTGATTGAAGCTGAGGCCCAAGATTAGTTGAGTAATAAGAGGGGACAGGGGGGCTTGGGGATGATGAAGAGAATGTAGTTGTGTAAATTCCACAATGTAATCACTGCATTTTATATACAATTAACGGTCAAAAAGGCATCCCAATATCCAGTTGAGTTTTAAGGTAGACTAGACCAAATGGGACCCGTTGGGTCCCTGTCACACAGGAGGCCTGGTCCCCCCCAATGCAACCCGTTTTCCCATAGTCATAGCCCCCAACTGTGCAGGGCAACTCATTTCCCTTTGTTCACCCTCCCTTGTTTTAAACTTAAAAAAAATGCTTGCTAGGGTTGGCAGGACTCTGTGTCCCAGGATAGCAACATTGTAGCGAGGATGGCTACAATCCCATTGTGAAGTCATAATTGTAAGTGCTAGTGCAGAGGGAAGAAATCTTTCTTAAATTGGGATTTTGTAAATTAAAAGATGTGAATAACTTGTAAAATACAACATCAATCTGAAGGAAACTTGAGACACCACAACACAGGACAATTGTGAGTAAGGTGGTGCAAACATTGTAGCGCTATCTTGTACTGTTTTGGCGTAGTTCCATGATCATGCACGGATACACACACATACAAAATAAGAGTTTTAGTAATATACTAGACCAAGAGGGACCTGTTGGGCCCTGTCCCCTCAAAGCATGGGGAGCCTTCGGTGTCACATGCACACCCACATTAACCACCCCGCGCGCACGGACCAGCACGCACACTCTAACCACCACACTAACCAACATGCGCGCACACACTAACCAACACTAACTGATGCACACTATCCGGCACACACGCACTAACCGACACATACGCGCACACACTAACCAACGCTCACACACACACTACCCGACGCTCACACACATAACCCCCACTGCGCAGGCGTGGCGGGGGGGTAGAGATTGAGGGGGGGACGCTCGGCGTCAAATTGGAGGGCTTGATATAAGATCCCGTTCCCCAACGCAATATTCCACCACTCACCAACGCAATATTCCACCACTCACCCATAGCCCCCAACTGCTCGGGCGCGGCTGAGGGGTTCCCGTTGTGAGGCCAGAAATCCCCGTTGTGCCACTAGTCCCCCAACTGCGCTCACAGCAACCACCCCCCCCAACTGCACCTCGCCATCCTCCTTCCTACCCAGTCCTCCATTCTCTCTCAACCCCCAGAACTCCCTCCCCTCCTCTTCTTTGCCCTGTCTTCATCCCCTCCCCCCCCCCCCTCCCTCCTCACCCCCCCCTCTCCCTCCACTCCACCCACTCCCTCTCCACTCCACCCTTGCCCCCCACTTTCCACTCCCCAAGATCCTGATGTAAACTGCCGGTGATGAAGTTGTACTTGAGGCAGGGGCTGTCGCAAGGGTACCCAGCATGGCCTCTCCCCGCCCCCGGTCCCTCACTAGCTCCAACCCCAGCCCAGGGCCCGGATAGAAGGAAACTCACCTGTGGAGCAGTCGGGCCGCCGTCATGACTGGGGAAAAAAGATGGTGGTCTGAAATTGTGCAAAGGCAGCGCTGGGAGCCCGTGGGGTGTCCTTCGTGACACCTGTCAAGGCGCACTGTGGATCCGTGGTGTGTCCTTTGCGAAGCCTGTCAAGTACAGATGACAAGTGGGGGCACCGTTTTATTATTTTTTAAGATTTCACTTAGTCACAAAATATACCATTAACCTGAATGAAACTTGTTTAATTTACATCACAGGAAAAAGGTGAGTAAGGTGGGCCAAAGGTTCTAGCGCTATCGTGTACCATTTTTTGCGCAAAAACATACCGGGCAAACAAACGGTCAAACAAACAAGATGCAAATTTTAGTAATCTAGAAACTAGAGACAAGATGAGAGTTTTAGTAATATAGAGAAAGATAGATTATACTTGTTTTTTGATCTGTTGCAACATAACTGGCCAGAAAGAGGCTGCCATATGCTCATACATAAGCCAGGCGAATGCAAAGCCAGTTTACTGTGATGACCTTTGTCCACCTGTGTCATTTGGCACTCAGCTGGTCTTTGTACTGCCATTTATTCATGGCGGATAAGTGTAGTATTCTGTCATGTAAGCTGTATTCTTCGGGAAAGTAAGCGGATAATTTATTTTCAACTGCAGTTGAGAGGAAATAAAATGGAATGTGTTCATGAGTTTAAGGGAAGCTTATTTGAGTTTGCCCCCATGATATAGTGGAATGGCCCTTTCACGTAAATTAAAATGCCTTGAAACGTCCTGTTGGTACACTGAAAGGATTGGTTGATCTGTTGCACAAACTTGAAAAAAAAATTAATTGTCAATTGTGGATATTTCCCCTGTGCCTCAGCCTGTAGATGTTGGGATCCACCCCTTGGTGCCCTAGGAATTTAGTCTCTGGTTTAAGCAAATATAATTGCCTGGAGATCACTTGGTTCAGTGCTGTCACTAGAATATTGGTAGTTAAATTGCCTCCACCCTTCCCTCTATCCACTTCATATATTGCACTGACACATTAAAATACCTAGTAATTAGTTTGGTGGCTAAATAATAAGTTGAAAGACTTTTTGTTTTTTAGTTAATTCTTCGCCTTTTAATTGGAGTGTTCCAAAAATGTGTAATTTCCAGATTTGTGTTCATTTTTCTATGCGTCGGCATTTCCATTCAGTATAAGTGATTAAGGATAATTGCACGTGAATATAAAGAAATGGGTCAGTAGGGGCAGATGGTTCTGAAGCTGTTTTGTTTCATGCTGTGTAATTGTACTTGTGAATGTCAGAGGACCAGAATATTCTGAAATTATGTTGAGCAATGTACAGTGTCAATTTGAAAGATGGCTATTTGTTCAAACTATTGGTAAAGTAGAAAACCAGTGTGTTATTCAACCCCATTCTGGATTTTATTTGTTTTTTAAAAGTTTGCGGGGGGGGGGGGGGGGGGGGGGGGGGGGTGGGGGTTGATTAGTGAAGCGTAGAATAAATATTTGGTTTTGCTCAAGGAATTGCTTCTTTGAGATTCATTGAAGTACCAACTTGGCTGTGAGGTTGTGAATGTTTTTTTAAAACAAAACTAAGAAATTCGAACACCGTTTTCAATTCTTGCTAGTTTAGCGTGGTCAGTTGTTACAGTTCTGACTCCACGGAGGTTAACATTCACTAATTTAACCTGTTTACATCCATCTGAATGGTAAAGTAGTAGTTAAAGAATAATCGGCTAGAAACTCCAGATGGAGTACGCTTGCACTTAGTCACAAATGGAGCTTGTTACATCACTGGTAATCTGTTTGCCTCGAGGTGAGTGATGAACCCTGTGGCTGTGCTTCCTTTGTCAGAATCACTTCAAAAATATGGCCTGGAATTTATAAATGCATTGTATTCAATAGTTATAAAATTGGCTGTATGGAAAGGCAAAATTGCTTGTTCCTTATACTTGTATTCCTGTCAGATGTCTACAAATGAAATATGCTAAATCTAATTATGGTGTTAGCAGCAGTTGTGTTTAAATAAACTCAATTATGACTAAGTATAAGAATTTAACCAAGGATTAATTTAGATAAAATGTTTGTATGGTTAGCATTCTAAACTTGGTGTGGTTTATGGATAAATGTTGTCCCTGCTTTCATACGTGTGGCATATTCTTTAAACATTTATCAAACGTATATTACTGTAGAGAAATTGAATCTTAACACGTATAATTCTGCTTGAATATCTGAACATGTTGCTCTTGGGGACGATAAGGTTAAAGACACTGGAAGAGGTTGGGACATTTTGTAGGCATTACTGTAGCAGATGGAGGCCTCTGCTGTATTCATACAGCTGCTTGCCTGGTGTGGTGGCAGCTGCTGTTGCTGCAATTTCTGTTCTTTTGTTGTTTTGCAACCAAGAATGTAGAACTGAGTATAATGAAGAATTAATTAATGGGCCAGGTTAGAGTTTTCATTGGTTTTGAATAATATATTGTGTAGTATAAGCTTGGGAGGTTGTATGCAAAAGAATAAAAGCTGTTAGGTACTTTAGAAAGTTTTCAATTTTTAGTGCTGCTTTATGTCAGACCATACTGAGGAAAGGATCATTTTAAACACTGCCTCAATGATTGTCTATGTTTGTATCACGTTATTCATTCCATTTGTCCCCAATTTTATTTTATTTTCATTTTCTCCCTAGGACCTCTATCCAGACTTTGCCTGACACTGAATTGCCCAAAAGATTTAAGGAAATATGGAGTGACATGCAGGAGATTAGACATAGGATTTAAGGATTTCAAGACGTACACCTCGAAGGGAAGCGAGTGAGGTGAAACAGAGAATAGTACACTTTTTTTGCCAGTAGGAGAGCTACTGACTCAAGGAAGATGGCAGATCCTGGTATGCTGAGTTTGTTTGGTGATGATGGGAACATTTTCAGTGAAGGGCTTGAAGGTCTGGGCGAATGTGGTTTTTCAGAAAATCCAGTGAATGCCCTTGGGCAACAACTACCGATGGATCAAGGATTTGGCTCCATGCAGTCACCCCTCCATCACCCCCCACCTACTCAGACGCAAACTAAGCTGACTCATTATGATCATTTTGGTCCGTTTGAACAACAGAAAATTCATCTGGTAGATCAGCCTAACCGAATGATTGGTAATACTCCTGGGAATGGCATGGCATCGCCTCATTCACAATACCATAATCCCTCAGTTCCACCAGTCCCTCACAGTGGAGCTCAGATGGGTGTATACCCAGCTATGCAGAATGAAAGATGTGGACAGCAGTTTGTGGACAGCAGCTCCATGTGGGGACCACGTGCAGTCCAGGTGCCAGACCAGACCCGACCTGCCTTCCAGCAACAGCAGCAACAACAGCCACCACCTCAGGGGCATGCTCAGCATATGCAACAGATGGGGAATTACCTGACACGTAGTGATTACTCTTTGCAACAGCACAACCAGTCTCAACAGCAGAGGGTGAACCAATTCACTCAGGCACAAGAGGCCCTCAGTCAGGGAAATCCTTTCATGGGTACTTCAGGGCCAGGTCACTTATCCCGCATGCCACAGCAAACCCCCAACATGGGCCCTTCTTTACGTCACACTCCATCACAGCAATACCATCCCCACCCCCCTCTGCCTAATACTCTCCATGGAGATTCCATTGCTCACAGTCCTAGATTCTCCCCCAGTCCTTCTCAGCAAGCCAGTAACAGGCAGCAAAACTTAAATTTTACTTCACGTAGCCAGGCAGTACCTTCACAGTCTGTAAGTAGCTCAGGGCAGTATTCACAATATCCTTATAGTAACATTAATCAGGGATTAGTTAACAGTAATACAGGGATCAATCAAAACCTAGGCCTTAATAATAACCCATCTGTGAATCAGGCAATACCCCGCTATCCAAATACTGTGGGATTCCCAGCTGGAACTAGCCAAGGATTAATGCACCAGCAGCCTATACATCCAAGTGGTCCACTTAACCAAATTAATGCACAAACTATGCACCCAACGCAGTCTCAGGGAACATATGCTTCTCCATCTCCAATGTCACCCATGAAAGCTATGAATAACCCAGCAGGTACCCCTCCACCCCAGGTTAGGCCAGGTAGTGCTGGAATGCAGCTTGAAGTTGGAAGCTATCCTAACATGCCCCTGCCGCAACAGCCACATCAATCCCCAGGTACCATGGGACTTGGACAGAGGAGCATGGGTCCCAGAAGCATGCAGACACCACAGTACATGAACCCTTCTGTGCCAAGGGATATTGGGAGTCTTCCAAGACCAGTCGGCGCACTGGGTCCCAGTGGGAATCATGCAGATCAAGTGATGCAAGAACGCATTATGTCTGGCCAACAGCACCCAAATCAGCCTTTTCAGCCTCAGTTGCCAACTTGTCCACCTGTGAAACAGCATCCAACGGTGCATCATCAAACTTCTCCTTCACCTCATCAGCATCAGCCATGGGCACAGTCACAGCATTCATCACCCAAGGCCGCTTCGCAGCAAGTGTCTGCCCAACAGGTGAGTGTTCTAATTAATTACGATGGTTTTGAGTGACCAAAATATGCACCTTGCTGATAAAGTACAGTAGCTTATCAACATTTCCACGAATGTAATGGCATGGAATTTATAATGAATTAACGCTTTCAACTTTGCTGCTTGAGATTTTCTTTTCCCATGCTGTTGGCATTCATGTGTTTAAGAATGATTAAAGAAACTCAACATGTTAATATTTTGTTGGAATGGAGAATATTTATTTCTGCCTGGAAATCCCAGGTCAATCCAATGCTCCATTAATTAGGACAGATAATAAGGAGGTTGGCTTCACCTGCAGCAGTATTCAACAGTCTTCTTGGTCTGTATTTGTATACATGCAATTGTCTCATTGCTCGTGACTCTTTTATGGCCAGAAGGAAAGCATTTTGATGCTTAAAATTGTAGTTCATAATAGATGTTTTACTAATTGACTGTTGAATCCTCTTTACTGAACTTCATTTTTAGCTTTCCCTTGCTCAACCAGTTCTGAAATTTATTTCTATTTTGCTACAGAGCCTGTTATTTGTTCCCTTAATTTCTTTCCCATCTCGGTTTCTACTTCAATTTCATTATTCTTGTAGGTATCTTTGGTGCTTATTTTCCCCAGAAATAGATTGATAATTACTCCCATTCCAATATTCCCTTCCCTTTGAAACATTTCTGAGCATCATAACCCAGGAGTATGGTTCAATGACCTTCTGTTAGATTATCCCACCTATTCCATCTGTTTGGGTTTGTATCACCTACATTAGTAATGTTCCATTTGTCAATGTCATCAATGATATTATTTTGCCCATGCCCAGTCATTCCCATTTTAATTTGCCCTATCCCTCCAACAAACTGGTTGTTTCAATAATCTGCAGCTGCTTCATCTAATACATGATGCAGCGTAAGAATTGCATTATTATTCAAGATACCTCAAGGGTTGTATTTGTATCTTTTTTACTAACTTGCAATAGTCTAAGGCTTAATGCCTTGGTGTCGACTGAACTGTCAGCAGGAGGAGTTTGGTTGAATAAGAAGGTGCAAACTGTGCGGAACTTAGTGCCCTCCGTAATGTTTTGGACAAAGACCCATCATTTATTTATTTGCCTCTGTACTCCACAATTTGAGATTTGTAATTAAAAAAAACATGTGTTAAAATGCACATTGTCACATTTTAATCAAGACCATTTTTATACATTTTGGTTTCACCATGAAGGAATTGCAACAGTTCCCCCCCCCCCCCCCCCCCCCTCCATATTTCAGGGCACCACAATGTTTGGGACACAGCAATGCCATGTTAATGAAAGTAGGCATGTTTAGTATTTTGTTGCTTATACTTTGCATACAATAACTGCTTGGCGTCTGATTCATGGACATCACCAGTTGCTGGGCGTCTTCTCTGCCAGGCCTGTATTGCAGCCGTCTTTAGCTTATGTTTGTTTTGGGGGCTAGTCCCATTCAGTTTTTTCTTCAGCATATAAAAGGTATGCTCAATTGGGTTCAGATCAGGCGATTGACGGCCACTCATGAATTGACCATATTTTAGCTTTGAAATACTAAAATATTGAAAAATATATTGCTTCAGCAGTATGTTTGGTATCATTGTCTTGCAGCAGAATGAACTGCCGGCCAATGAGTTTTGAGGCATTTGTTTGAACTTGAACAGAACGGATGTCTCTATCCACTTCAGAATTCATTATGCTATTACCATCAGCAGTTGTATCGTCAATGAAGATCAGTGAGCCAGTACCTTTAGCAGCCATACATGCCCAGGCCGTAACACCCCCACCACCGTGTTTCACAGATGAGGTGGTATGCTTTGGAACTTGGGCAGTTCCTTCTCTCCTCCATACTTTGCTCTTGCCATCACTCTGATATGTTAATCTTCGTTTCATCTGTCCACAAGACCATTTTCCAGAACGGTGGTTGCTCTTTTAAGTACTTCTTGGCAAACTGTAACCTGGCCATCCTATTTTTGCTGCTAACCTCTGTTTGCATCTTGCTGTGTAGCTTCTATATTTCTGTTCATGAAGACTTCTGCGGACAGTGGTCATTGACAAATCTAAACCTGATTCCTGAAGAGTGTTTCTGATCTGTCGGACAGGTGTTTGCGGATTTTTCTTTATTATAGAGAGAATTCTTATATCATCACTTGTGGATGTCTTCCTTGGCATGCCTGTCGTTTTGCAATTAGTAAGCTCACCAGTGCTCTCTTTCTTCTTAATGTTTCAAACAGTTGATTTTGGTAAGCCTAAGATTTGGCAGATGTCTCCAACAGTTTTATTCTTATTTCTGAGTCATAATGGCTTATTTGACTCATTGCACTTCTTTGGTCCTCATGCTGATAAACAGCAATAAAAATTTCCAAAGGTGATGGAAAGACTAGGCGCTGAGAGCTCTTTTATACCTGCATGAAGGAGGCAATTAAACACTCCTGAGCAATTGCAAACACCGCAAAGCCATGTGTCCCAAACATTATGGTACCCTGAAATGGGAGGACTATGTATAAACACTGCTGTAATTTCTACATGGTGAAACCAAAATGTATAAAAATGGCCTTTATTAAAATCTGACAATGTGCACTTTAACCGCATGTGATTTTTGTTCTATTACAAATCTCAAATTGTGGAGTACAGAGGCAAATAAATAAATGATGGGGATTTGTCCCAAACATTATGGAAGGCACTGTACCTCGTGGTGGATTTTTGTGCTACATTCCATACTTAGCAATTAGTTCTTCCAATCTTGCGTTTCATGGCATTTAGCACTTTTATGCCATAAAGAGAACTTGTTCGCTCCTTTTTACCTGCTTACAGATAATGCTCTATGTCGTCATTTAATACCTTATTAAGTTATCAGCTCTGTTTTACCTTGCCTGAAGCTTCCTATCAAATTAATTTGTTATACCTTCTCTCTGCTAGTTTTATAAAATTGTCTCCAGAGTAACTTCTTTGGCTTCTTGTCAGGACTTAAACTATTGAGAAGCTTCTTATTTTATTTTTCCAATACCTTGGGAGGAATAACTGGAATGGGAAGCTTCTCTTGGCTTTATTTGGACGACAAAATGTCAGTTTTAGTTCTTGGAATACTGCAATGTTCTTGAATGTTTGGGAGTTATTGTTGCCTAAAACTTTATGAAGATCATTGCCGTTTTAAAAAAAAATGTTGAATATGCTTTGAAAAGGTTTAATCTTTGTATTTTAAACAACTTTGGAGTCATTGATCGGCTTGATGCAAAAATAAAATTAAAACACTAGTAGTGCCTGCAAAAACTACACTGCACAAATGCAATCTGCTGTAGTGAATATTTTCCTGACATCTAATACTTTCACATGAATGTTCAGAGCATAATTTGATGAGTTGTTTGAAGCAATGAACACCCCTAAGAAATAAAAATGCCCTCTCATAATTGGTTGAAAACTCAAATCCATTTATGATATACTATACCTTTTTGGTATCTGTTTTCCAAACAATGAGTTGTGCATCTGTTAATCATAAATAACTACTTAATCCAATGCTTTTGTTCTTTGAGATTTGGTTAGCTTTGGATATCATTGAACCTTTTTTTAAGTAGGCACAATGAGCTCCTCTTGTTTATTTCTGTTTCTAATGCTGTTTTGCAGTATAGACTTAACTGAATTTGATTTTCAGTGGCTTTGTTCTAATTAAAATATGTTGGTTGTATTGTCACAATCTAGTTGTAATTTTATATAATGCTAAATACTTATTTTAACATTGACCTATTTCATTAATATTATCGTTACACAAATATCATTGGACTTGAATGTTAGAACTTTAATAGCAACATTAAATATTTGGCTGTTTTTGTAATTTTTTTGCTGTTGCGTTAGATGTTGTTTTTAAGAAAAGCTTTGCAATAGTAGCAGAAAATTTTGGAAATACAGCCAGTGGTGATGTTCTATTAGATCCATGAAGAGTTAAAAGTCAAAGGAAGTTTCTCATGCTGAGAAGAGAGAGGGTTGAAGACACTAGAGGTCACAACAGTAATAGAGTGGGTACTTGAGTGGCACAAATGGTATTGGTGCCATTTTAGATGCATTGGTGAAGACATGAAGTAAATTGATTGCAGATGGTCTCTGGAAAAAATATAAATGGAGAGGAATGTGAACAAATAAATGTTGGAACACTGAACATTTCAGAACACAGTAGTGAATGAAAATCTAACAAGCACTGGAAATGCTCAGCAAATCAGGCAGCATCAGTGGGGGAAGGAAATTGATTTAACATTACAGGTCGATGACCTTGCATTAGAACCACATTGAATAAGGGTCCCGACACAAAATGTTGCCTGTCCATGTTTTCCAGACATTGTGTGATCCACTGAGTTACATCAGCATTTTGTGTTTTTTAAAAGCCACAACTGCAGTTCCTTGTGTCTCCATTAGAATTCAGCTTTCATGATGTAATAAAGACGATTGAATAGGCTTTTTTGTACCAGAAGTAGTCAGTACCTATGTAACCTGTAATGTTAATTAGGTTGAAGATATGCACAAAGAGCTGGAGTGACTCAGTGAGACAGGCAACATCTCTGGAGAGAAGGAATGGGTGACATTTCGGGTTGAGTCGGTTCTTCTCAATGGACCTGTTGAATATTTCGAGCATTTTCTGTTTCAGATGTCAAGCAACTTAAATTTGTTGTTTTTAATATATTAAAATCTGTTAATAAATTGAATCTGGTGAAAATTCTACTGAAGCAGAACTTCAACCTCTCCTTGTCGCTTGGCACATTGGCCAAATAATTGTGTTGTTGCTACCAAATCATACACTACCCATCAAAGACACAAAGGCAACAAAATGAGAATTGTGTTTTCTGGCGCACGAGGTGCTTGCTGACATTTGGTGTTCTTGGGGATGACCACTAGGTGATTTTGCTACCAATCAGACACATCTTCAGTTGTGTACCTCAACGTCACTGGATGTTTCGGCCTTTTATCACAAGACACCCTCAGTCAAGGCAGGCCCACCGCATGGAGATCAGACCTGGGTGTGTGTCTTATGGTTAGCCTCTAGATGGCCCAGACAGCATCTTTTCTATTCAGCCACAGCCAGTGACTGCTCCATTCGGCTTTTTTCCTTCCATCTTCCTCTCTACCACTGACTGTGGCTGGTTGGGCTCTGGACTAGTGTCTGTTGGTGGGATAGTACTTGGTTGAGCTTCGCCTGGGGTGCTGATACCCTGGGAACTGTGGTGGTTCACCTGCCACTGGGCTTCACTCGACTGATTTGGCCTACCTCTTGGAAAGTCATGGTCAATGCGAGGCCCCTCGACAAGGTCTCTCAGACACTTTTTTCCTGCCCTGGTGGTTCTTGAGACCCTTCTCTGATGTTATCTTTTCCCAGACATATTAATATTGTATGTATACAAAGTAATATTGTATGTAATAACTCCTTAAAGTGCTTTGAATGATTAAAAATAAATCTGCCCATCATTGAACAGTGTCACAGATCATTAGTGATGCCATCCCGAGGGTAGTATCTCTGACCAGAAAGCTAAGGAAGCAACCTATGAAGAAGGTGCATGGTTTGCAGAAATGTATTAACAAAGTGAAAGTGAGAAATGGCAGGTAAATTATTGTTTGAGAAAATGAGAGATGATGCACTTTAACAGGAAGAATAGATTTTTTAAAATATATCTGTCAGACTTAAAATTGTTATTTGACAGCTTTCTTTGTGTGTTCATTAATGGCACGTTGGCACAATGGTTGAGTTGCTGCCTAACAGCACCATAGATACGGGTTTGATCAAGATTACGGTGCTGACTGTACAGAGTTTGTATGTTCTCCCTGTGACTGAAGGCTGGTAAATCCCCAGGGCCTGATGGTCTGCATCCCAGGGTACTTAAGGAAGTGGCTCTAGAAATTGTGGATGCATTGGCGATCATTTTCCTATGTTCTGTAGATTCAGGATAAGTTTGTTTGACTAATCTTCTGGATTTTTTTGAGGGTGTAACTAGGAAAATGGACAAGGGAGAGCCAGTGGATGTAGTGTACCTGAACTTTCAGAAAACCTTTGATAAGGTCCCACATAGGAGATAAATGGGCAAAATTATAGTACATGTTATTGGGGGTAGAGTGCTGACATGGATGGAGAAGTGGTTGGCAGACAGGAAACAAAGAGTAGGGATTAACGGATCCTTTTCAGAATGGCAGGCAGTGACTAGTGGGGTACCGCAAAGCTCCGTGCTGGGACCGCAGCTGTTTACAATATAAATTAATGATTTAGATGAAGGGATAAAAAGTACCATTAACAAATTTGCAGATGACACAAAGCTGGGTGGCATTGTGAACTGTGAGGAGGATGCTATGAGGATGCAGGGTGACTTTGACAGGTTTGGTGAGTGGGCAGATACGGTTTAATGTGGATAAGTGTGAGGTTATCCACTTTGGTGGCAAGAACAGGAAGGCAGATTATTATCTGAATGGTGTCAAGTAGGGAAAAGGGGAAGTACAATGAGATCTGGGTATCCTTGTTATCAGTCACCGAAAGTAAGCATGCAGGTACAACAGGCAGTGAAGAAAGCGAATGGCATGTTGGCCTTTATAACAAGAGTTGAGTATAGGAGCAAAAAGGTCCTTCTGCAGTTGTACAGGGCCAGAGTGAGACCAGGAGTATAGTGTGCAGTTTTGGTCTCCGAATTTGAGGAAGGACATTCTTGCTATTGAGGGAGTGCAGCGTAGGTTCACGAGGTTAATTCCCAGGGTGGCGGGACTGTCATATGTTGATAGAATATAGCGGCTGGACTTGGATACTCTGGAATTTAGAAGGATGAGAGGGGATCTTATTGAAACATATAAGATCATTAAGGGATTGGACACACTTGAGGCAGGAAACGTGTGTCTGATGTTGGGGGAGTCCAGACCAGAGGCCACTGTTAAATAATAAGGGGTAGGCCAATTAGAATGGAGATGAGGAAAAACTTTTTATTTTCACCCAGAGAGTTGTGAATCTGTGGAATTCTCTGCCTCAGAAGGCAGTGGAGGCCAATTCTCTGGATGTTTTCAAGAGAGAGTTAGATAGAGCTCTTACAGATAGCAGAGCCAGGGGATATGGTGAGAAGGCAGGTATGGGGTACTGAAGGTGAATGATCAGCCATGATCACTATGAGTGGTGGTGCTGGCTCCAGGTGCCAAATAGCCTACTCCTGCACCTATTGTCTATTGTCTAAAACACATTTGAATCTCAAAGTTCAAACATCAGCGAAACAGGAAAGGTGTGCACATGCATACAGCTTAATTCAAAATCAATAGAAAGTCATATTAAATCTGTCAGTAGGACAGATGTTTTCTGACCATTATTTTCTTCTGCATGTGGGATTTCTTATTTTGGTGCAGTTTATTGGTGTGACAAAGATGGCCCTCTGGTTTAGGCATGTGTTAACTTCTCACCGTCTTCAAAAAGATTCTTAATTGAAAAAGATTTTACAATCTTTCTAATAGTTAAATGTTAACAGTTTTGTAGTACTGTCAAGAGTAACTTTCATTTTACAATTCAACAGAATGTTAATTTTAATTAATGTTGTGCATTGAAATGTCCTATTTCAATGATAAGTGAAGTGAGGCACTTGGTGTATTTGAGATACTATAATCCTAGTTTAAGGTAAAATTCTGAATTTATATTTTTTATTTTCTAATCTTTT
The DNA here is from genome assembly GCA_963514005.1 of Raja brachyura. The sequence continues at coordinate 55,028,434 of OY740784.1, forward strand.
ACTTTAGTGATGCCTATGCACGCTCAGAATGAGCAATATTTGGTGACTGTTTTTTAAATCGTTTTGTAGTTTGTTTCGTTTTGGGAATATGTTGTAGAATGGGTTTTTGAAATTAATCCTATTTTTAAAAGGTTTAGACCCAATTCTCTTTTACAGGACTCAAAATTAACGGTTGCCCGGTTGCCAATGGCCACCTAAAGTCCCTTCGGGCAACATAAAAGCCTTGTCATTTTGGCCGGCTTGGCAACCCTCTCTATCCCTCTCTCTGTCACTCTCTGTCTCCGCTCGCCATCCGTGTCCGGGCCGCCGGGTCTCCACTCTCTGGCCGCTCCTCATCCGCTGGCATGGCCGGCTGCCTTGCACATGCGCTCTGGCATGGCCGGCCACCTTACACGTGCGCACGGCCAGCACATTCTCAGCTGCCCTGCACGTGCGCACTGCTACGGCCTGCACATCCTCCCTGTGCACATGTGCACTGCCACAACCTGCATATCTTCCCTCTGCACATGCGCACTATCAAGGCCTGCACATGCACACAACCACGCCCATCACATTGGCGGCCGCCCTGCACATGTGCACTGCAAAGGGACGGCGCCGGCCACTTTCTCCCTCCCTTTGCATTGTGGGAGATCTGGTCGCCATTGCTGTCCGGTCGCCCCCTCGCCGCGACCGCTGAAACCAACGCTGAATCACTCCCTGGAGCTGGAGTAACTCTTGCTTCTTGGTCTCCTCGTCCTGCAAAAATATTCCAAATGGAATTTAAACTGGAGGTGGTGGAGGGTGGACTTAAGCAAAAAAAGGTTCTGGGGTGGGGGTGGGGGGGGGGTTGCGTCTGGTTGGGTAACTATGGTGGGGTGAAGACTATTCCATGCTTGAACTGTGCGGGGGACCTGCATGGAGCAGCCAGCATCTCTGGATAGAATAAATTGGGTGACGTTTTGCGTAGAGACCCTTTAGACTCCCTCTGGTTCTAGCGTTTTTAGTTTAATTTAAAGATGCAGCGCGGAAATTATATATACATAATTTCCGCGCTGTATCTTTAAATTAAACTAAAAATGCTAGAACCAGAGGGAGACTAAAGGGGTATATATATATATGTGTATATATGTGTATATATATGTGTGTGTGTGTGTGTGTGTATATATATATATACACACATACATATATACATACACACATACATGTGTGTGTGCGCATCTACTAGATGCGCTGGGATGCATCTTCAGTGATGTGACCTGGTGTCATCAGGTGTTTTGGGTCTCACAACATAAGACACCCTCGCCCAGGCGACCCAGCCGGGGTTGATCAAGCCCCGACTTGCGTCCCAGCAGCAACCGCCCACGGATCAGCTATCCTAATCCAAAGCCACCTAGTGGCTTTCTCTGCGGCTTCGCTTGCTCTCTTTTTTGCCAGCCCCGTAATGCCCAGCTGGTTGAGGACTTTGCACAGTGAGCGTCCTGCAAAGCCTCTGCAGCCCACCTCTATGGGATCATAGTGTGTCTTCCAACCGTTGTCCTGGCATATCTCCACCTGTTGCTGGTACTTGCGCGTTTCCTCTCATTAGCCTCTTCAATATGCACTTCCCAGGACACTGGTACTACATGCGCACGCACACATGTTTTAGTTTGGGCCTGAAAAAGGTTCCTGCACATCTTTGGAATGTGGAAGGAAACGAGAGTACCCGGAGAAAACCCATGCGATCAAAGGGAAAAGGTGCATACTCCATACAAAGGAGCACACGTATTCAGGATCAATTCTGGGTCTCTGGCACTTTTAGGCACCAACTTTACGTCCAATATCCTGCCCCATAGTATTGAACTGAATTAAAATATACAGTAGCTTTGAAGGGGGACATAGTGTGACTTAGAGATGTAAGACTGAAAATGGATAGTTTTTTTAGTAACCAAAGTTATCAATGTATAATTTTTTGTGTGTTGGTAAACAAAATATAGTGGCACAACTGGTAGACTTGCTGTTTTACACACCAGAGATCTGTGTTCGATCCTGTCCTTGGGCATTATCTGTGTTGAATTTGCACATTCTCTTGGCAAGCGTGTGGGATTCCTCCCACACCCCAAAGACGCATTGGCTTTGTAGGTTAACTTGTCTCTCTAAAATTGCCCCTAATGTGTAATGGTGTGAATGGTGGTAGACAAAAAATCTGGAGAAAATCAGCGGGTGAGGCAGCGTCTATGGAGCAAAGGAACAGGCGATGTTCGGGTCGAGACCCTTCTTCAGACTGATGTCGGGGGGGGGGGGGGGGGAAGAGAGGATAATGGAGAAGCCAATATTCATATCGCTGGGGTGTAAACTACCCAAGCAAAATATAAGGTGCTGTTCCTTGAATTTATGGTGGGCCTCACTCTCCATGGCCAGAGTTGGATTTGGAATGGGAGGGGGAGTTGAAGTGCTGAGCCACCGGGAGATCAGGTTGTTGTTGTTGTGCGAAGCAATTGCCAAGCCTGTGTTTGGTCTCACCGAGGTCGATCATACGCTGAATATTCCAACCACATTTTTGTTTGGAAGTGGAAAGAAATAATAGATATTGCATTCATTGCAACGTGTAAAAAGAGTTGAGATATTGGATTGTAATTTTGCTGCATGTGATTGTGATATATCATGCCTTGATTGGTGAATATGTTTAGTTTGTGACCTTAGTTGAAGCAGAAATAATATGTGAATGCTTCATTGAGCATAATTCCGACTGGCACTGCGCACTTCGTCCGAACACATTATCGCACGTGTCATGCAAGCCGTCTTAAATGACCACCTAAACTGTCATTTTGCAGCCTAAAAAGTTGCCTAGGTTGCCCGGCTGGCATCAGAGAAAAAAAGTTGTTTTCTATATTTTTTTCCATTTGAAGAATATTAGTGCAGACCGGTTGGGTCTGTTCCTCCAACGCCTGGTTGCTGTGGGGGGTGCTGCGGGGGCGGCATGTGACGTCACACGCACTGACCACCCCCACTAACTAACTACCCCCCCGATATTATATTAATATTATTAAGGGGGGGGGGTAGAGAGTGAGGGCAGAGAGAGATTGGGGAGCGTCAGAGAGAGGAGCAGAGGCGGGAGGAGGAGATGGAAGTGGAAGAGAGCCGGGCGGAGGAGAAGGAAGTGGAAGAGAGCCGGGCGGAAGAGAAGGAAGTGGAAGAGAGCCGGACCGCAGGAGCCGTTATCGTTGCGCGGGGCACGCGATGAGAATGTGGCCCTGGTGGCCATTACTCCCTCCGGATCATTGGTCCGCAGCACAGCGGGAGGTTGAAAAATGACGGGAGTGGGGGGGAGGTGGTATTATTAAAAATCTGGGGAATTAATTGATCAAATTTAGAGAGGAGTCGATTTCCGAAATAGCTGCCGAAAGTGAAATCGCTACCGAAATACGTAAAAATCTCAGCGTATTTACACACACGCATATAGATTATTTAATAATATAATTTCAACAAAATAGTTTTTTAAACAGTTTTCAAAATGCAATGCACTGATATGACAAACTTGTACTACATGAAAGTCATCACAAAGTCCATCCCTTGAGCCTACATGTACTTGTGGAAACAGTAAACATAAAATGCAGTCAGTCAACATTTTCTGTTCAAGTAACTGGATTATGCTAACTGCAGTTAGCCATCATTAGTCATGTTGGAAACCAAATCGTTCATTGTTTTTAAAATATTTTTCCCACAACTATTTGGTTGTGTGCTGTGGCTTTCCCCATTGATTCTACATACTCTAATGAAAACTGCATGTACTATGAGAACAAAATTACAAGATATATTTTGGGCTAGTCCTTAATCCTGGATATGAAAAGATGACTGGAGGAAAGATTCCCCTGTTCATTTTTTGAAAGGGATTACTTTTCTATATTAGCATTCAGATCTTTGTGAAAGTGATTTGATTAAGAAATTAAGGTAGACAAAAATGCTGGAGAAACTCAGCAGGTGAGGCTTCACCCGCTGAGTTTCTCCAGCATTTCTGTTGATGCTGCCTCACCCGCTGAGTTTCTCCAGCATTTTTGTCTACCTTCGCTTTTTCAACATCTGCAGTTCCTTCTTAAACAATAATTAAGAAACTACAACTGCTGCCTGACAGGAAATGGCAGTTTTGGAGGTAAATATTGAGGGGCATGAACAGTCAGGACATCCCAGAATGGATTTTTTTCAGAATAGTCTTGAGTTTAAGTTGTTTGCAGCTACTGTAATGACTGGAGGTTTACATGGCAGCCAAACGGACCTGCCAAAGACACTTTGCAGAAATATAAGGACAAATTTGGTTTATTTAGAGGTGAGGGTGGTGTTAAAATAGGATAAAATTAATTTAAATTTGATTTTATTCTTGACCATGCATGCCCATAGGCTTTAATTGCTGCCAAACTTGGTCATAAGCTCCTTGTTAGATGTGTCTATGAACTGTTTTTGGAAAGGAACCTAATCTACATTGCTCCTCCTCCCCAAAATAGTGCAGGTAAAATTAAACACTCAAGTGCAAGGAATTTTGCCTTTGTCTCTTCCATCGTACGGCATTCCAATGTAAAAAGTTTACAAGTGATTTGGCTGAAAATTAAATGCATCATGTAATTATTTCTCACAAATATGTTTAATCTACGACTCTTCCAGGTGAGCCACTGCTACCGATTTCCTCACAGTCAATGCATGGAAGATAAAGTCCATGGGGCAATAGCACCCATTGTTTGTTGCACAAATCGCCAAATTAATCTTTTTGGTGAACTTGCAAAACCAGAGGAGAAAAGAAAATTGAACTCGTCCTATCTCTTCCAAGCACTCCTGAAAGCTCACTTCAGAAGTGTGGCGAGCAAGATTTTATTTCCTCAGATGTGTAGTCATTCTTGCTAGCTGCTACCACCCATGGGTGCAGAGGTTGCTATTCTACAAGCTGGTTGTTTTACCCACCAGACCATTTAAATACACAAGACTACAGATGCGACAATCTTGAGAAATAAACCTCATGAGCATAGATTAGACGATTGCTTTGGTGAACACTTTCCTTTTGTGTGCCAGGATCTGTGGAGCTGCCAGTTGCTGGCCATTGTAACTCTCTTTCCATTCCTGCACTGACCATGGCTGCCTCCTCTGCAGACTAGTAGAACAGCACCCCGTGTTCTGTTTTGAGCAGCCTAAACCCCAATGGGTTGAACATTAGATTCTCCAGTGTCAGGTTTCTTCCGACTTCCCTGCCGTGTCACCCAGATCCTTTCCCCTCTTTTTCTACCTCCATCTGTTCATCACCCGCTTCTATCTACTCAGGGTCACCTATTCCGCCCCTCCTCCCTGATACCCTTTGGTTCCACATTTCACTCCCCTCTATCTGTTTTTACTAGTTTCCGCAATTTCCTTCCTTTATCTTCTCCACATCACCTCCTGCCTTGGTTAATATCTCCACCTTTCTCTCTTCTAACTGACTCGTCTGCCAATCAAAGCCTCTTTACATTGATCCACCTATCATTGTAGAATGTAGCTATGGGAAAAGATTATCCACATTGCTTGTTTTGGAACCTGATTGAACCGCTTAATAAATCTTGCATAATATTCCCATAAAGCACTTCACATGCTGTTAATCACTTTAAAGGGCTGTGACTGATGTAGAGAAATAGAGCAGCCATTTTGAAAACTACTTAATCTCAGTCACAGCAAATTATGAATCTGCAAGCCATTGAGAGATTTTACTCTTTGAATATTATTAAAATGTCTTGAATATATAATGAGCTATTAGGAAAACTTTTGGTTTATATCTCATGTGAAAACTATTGTATTTCTGGTGACTATTCTCTCAATTCCGGAATTGATCTATTTCCCTCTTGAATACTTCAGTTAGGCTAAAACACTAGATGGCACACTATATATGTTGAATTCTGACAAATTTAGTTAACTAGTCCTCTCCAGATTCTAACCTGGTTTTCCTTAGCAAAATGCCACCTTTAGTGTAACAGTGTAGTAAGGATGCTATCTTTTCCTAGCAAATCTTTCAGTCTTCTATTAAGTGAAATTTAAAACTAAGTATTTTCCCTGTAATGGTTACCAAACTGTTAAAGATAGCGTCATGGGATATGGGAAGAAGGCAGGAATGGGGTACTGATTGTGGATGATCAGCCATGATCACAGTGAATGGCGGTGCTGGCTTGAAAGGCCGAATGGCGTACTCCTGCACCTATTGTTTAATATTTGAAGTAATGTTTGAGTGGGAGAAAATTTTGAGCTGGTGTTACTATTTGAATTGTATTAAAACTTGTTTCTGATCTATAGAATTGCATGATCTTATGACTGCAAGTGTCACTTGTGCATTTTGATATAATTGAACCAATATATCTACATTTTTTCTTTAAACTAAAGGTGATCCATCATTGTTCCTTTTTCATGGTGTATTTCACTATACTTGAGTGCAAAATTGCATTTGTTAATGAATACCTAATTATTTGCAAGACACTTGGATCTTGTTTTTATTCAGAGCAAGATTTTCAATGCTTCCCAACTTGGTTAGATTATTAGTTTTTCTATACGTTGGAAATGGGAAGGCTGGTGGGTGTGCTTCGGTTAGCTGATCATTAAGAAGTTGTCACATTATTACTGATTAGTTGAGTACTTAATTTACTGTTCTCTAAAGGTTTTTGTTTTAGAAGCACGTCACTTATGAGATGTTCTACTTAAGTTATATTTATACACGTTATACAAAAAATGATACATAAAATCTGACAGATTTAATAGCCATAACCTTTACAGGTAGAAATGTCTGATATTAATAATTTTGATTACTCTGATAGTTAAGCTATGGGCTACTGTCAGACAAAGACTTACTATTTTCAAATAATTGTAACTTTCTGTCTTCTGAAGATGGAACTGACTTTGTCTTGTAGTCTCAGTGCTAGCAGAATAAAATATTGTCTGAAGGTTTAATGGAAGTTTGTCATTTGGCTTTCATCCCAATTGAAAACAATGTTGAGAGTCAGAGAATGCTATTAAAATGGCTTGATTCTAAAATATTGGGTATGATTTGTGTCAAGTGGTCTTGAGTTAATATTTCTTTGCAACCCATTAATTCTTATTTCTGGACAATGTTGCAAAATCTTTAGAACAGATTCTAAATCAACATAATTCTTTGTTCAAAGGCATATTTCAAATTATGTGGCATAATTGCAAATTTGTTTGTTTCGTTCCTGTACCTCGATTAAATCAAGTAAACGAGAACATTCTGTCAGTGCACCATTAATCAAGTGTGAAACCCGGTTCTCAACCACCTCCTCTCGATGTATTGGGCTGTGTACACCATTTTGCTGCAGGAGGCGCCCTGACGCATGTAGGTTGAAGATGGCTGGGCAACAAGGTACAATGGTGGTGCTGGACAAGCAGATGGAGGTGATGATTGTTACAGGCCAATTGCAACTCCAGCTGCAGTTGGAACTGCGAAATGGCGGCAAAACCTGGTAACTTGCATGGAGACTCAGTGGGCTGACTCTGGGCATTATGTACTTAACTGGGGATTGCGCTTGTGTATGGCGATAATCTTACTGATTTGCAAAAATTGAATCTCATTGTACCTTGGTGCAAATGATAATAAACAAACCATTGAATCATAGAAAGCATATTGTCGGGTTGCGTCACAGCTTGTTTGGGAACAACTCTCCCCAATAAATTGCAGGGTGTTGTAGTCGTAGTCCTGTCCACCGCGCAGCCCAGACTTCCGCCATTGATTCTATCTACATTTTATGCTGCCTCAGAAAAGTAGCCAATGGCTCAAATTCCACTTCCATATCTTCCTCTACCACCGTCATCCACTGCCAGTGCATTCCAGGCATCATTGCACATCTCCTTTAAACTTTCCCTCTCCTACCTTAAAGCTATGCCCTCTCATCCTTGAAATTTCCACCTGGCAGAAGGTATCTGACTGTCTATCCTATTGATTTTTTGCTTAAGTGCACCTTCTGCCACCTCCAGTTTAAATTCCATTTGGAACATTTTGGAGGACCAAGAAACAAAAACCAAACACCAAGGTGCTGATGATTTTATATTCTTCTATCAGGTCACCCCTTCGCATCTAACATTCCAGAGAAAATAGTTGCGGTTTGACCAGCCCCTCCTTGAAGATAATGCCCTCTAATCCAAGCAGCATTCTGATAACTTATTTTTGAACCCTTTCCCAGCCTCCACATTCTAGCTGTAATGGGCTGAACAGCACTGCGAGTAGTAGTCCATATGCAGGTTAACAAAGTCCTATAAAGCTGCAACATGGTTTCCTGACTCATCTACTCAATGTCCCGGCCAATAAAAGCAAGCATATCATATGCTGTCTTTACCAGTGAATCTACGAGTTGCCACTTTCAGTGAGCTATGGGCATAGACCCCAGGATCCTTCTGTACATCAATGCTTTTAAGTCCATTTCCCTGTACGTTCTCCTTGCTTTCGACTTCCCAAAGTGCAACACCTCGCATTTGCTTGGATTAAACTCCATCTGTCCATTTCTGTAACAGATCTATTCTCTGCTGCTTCCTTTGACAGCCATCCATGCTGTCTGCAACTCTTCCCAATTTAGGTCCTGGGTATAGGGAGTGTAGTAATGGGCTGCGAATGCATCCTTGTGTGGCACCATTGTTGAGAATTATTGTGGATGATAGCTAACTCTTGACCTGAAGAGCAGCTGGTGAGTGGAAAAGCGCAGGAAATCCAGCAACTCCTTATTATGGCATGGACATTCTTTAGCATTTTCATGATCATCTAAGACGTAAATGCTTGTGCGTCACTCCTGTTGAGAGCCAAGAACACAGCAGTGCTATGTAGAATAAAGGGCCAATTCATGCTTGCTGGAAGAAGCAGTTCAAATAATTCTTCTAGTGTGAGTTTTTTCTTGATGATATTTTGCTGGAGAATGGAGTCAAAGATAAAGTCCTGACTTGCTGACAAGATTAAAAGGGCCATGTCAGCTGAAAACGGTCATGGAAGCAGTCTGCCTACAAAGGCCATGTTGAAGTTCTAAGAAATGGAGAAAGCAAATTGGGGACAGGGGTTCATGTCCTCATCCTGGGAATCCATATTGAGGAGGACCTGACGTGGAGCGTGAACACCTCTGCGCTGCTGAAAAAGGTCCAGCAGAGACTGCACTTCCTGAGGGTGCTCAGGAAGAATAACATCACACAGAGACTGCTGCTGTCCTTTTATCGGTGCTCCATTGAGAGCATCCTAACATACTGTGTATGCGTGTGGTACACCAGCTGCACAGCAGCTCAGAGGAAAGCGCTCCAGAGGGCCATTGACAACGCCCAGAGGATTGTCGGCTGCCCTCTCCTTACCTTGGAAGACTTACACAGTTCCCGCTGCATCAAAAAATCCCAGAATATTATAAAGGACATTTCCCACCCCGGACACTCCCTGTTTGAACTGTTGCCGTCAGGCAGACGGTACAGATCTACAAGGACAAACAGACTTAAAAACAGTTTTTACCCCACTGCTATAAAGGCACTAAATGTAGCCGCCAAGGAACGCGGGGACTAGGGGACTGTGGTTGGTACACTGTGAAATCGACAGAAGGATGTAGGGTTGGGTGTTTATGCGTGCTATTTTCATATTTCATATTTATTTTAGTTTATCTTTTTTAATATTTTACCTTGTATGTATCGTTAGCTTTTATGTTTGAATGTTGCACTGACTGGTTGACATTTTTAAATTTCGTTGTACATGGTTCATGTTACAATGACAATAAAGAAACTTCTATATTCTATTCTATTCTATTTTCCCATGTCTGAGAAGAGGAGGACATGCTAGGGGTCAACGGATGCAGTAATTGTGAACCTCTTGTGAAAATGCGAGGAATTAGATTGTGGTAGCCGCAGGGTCATCTTGTCTGTACCGATTCTTACTGTCTTACATTCATGTCGTGACATTCGAAGGAACATCCTATCTGTGGCCAAAGATTCTATTTTGAGACAAACAAGATGTTTTCATCGTGTAACAACTTTTTTTTTTGGTGAGTTTTTTTCACTTTAAAACCATTCACTCCTGACAATTGAGCAGGAATACTGGAATACCCTTGGATTTGACAGTCCTGAGTCAAATTTGTGTTCTGTGGTTATTACATTTTATGCATGTTGTGATTTTAATCTCAGGAATGTAGCAGGTCCAATGGGAATACAGTTTGGTATCATGCAAGGCTGCATCATTGCGCAAATTATTAACCTTCCTTGTGTGAATGCAGCGCCCCTGGTAACTCAACTCTGTTGGGAAGCATATTGGCCTGCAGGATAAATGGGAATCTGTCGCCTCTACTTCAGGACCAAGGTTACTCCAATCTTGGTTTGATCCTGATAACAGGTGCTTCCTGTATGGAGTTTTTTTTTAAGAAAGAACTGCAGATGCTGGAAAAATTGAAGGTAGACAAAAATGCTGGAGAAACTCAGCGGGTGAGGCAGTATCTTTGGAGCGAAGGAATAGGCGACATTTCTGGTCAACCCGAAACATCGCCTATTCCTTCGCTCTGTAGATGCTGCCTCACCCGCTGAGTTTTTCCATCATTTTTGCCTACCTTCCAGTATGGAGTTTGTACTTTCTCCCTGTGACCACGAGAGTTATCTCTGGGTGTTCCGGTTTCCTCACACACTCCAAAGACATGCAGGTTTGTATTTTAATTGGCTTCTGTATAAAATAAAATTGTAAATTATCCCTAATGTGTAGGATAGTGGTATTGTACGGGGTGGTCGGCGCAGACTCGGGTGGGCCGAGGGGCCTGTTTCCGTGTTGTACCGTTAAAGTCTAAAGTCTCTCACTGAGCTGCAGCGCGGGATGAGTGTATGTGCAACTTTGGAAACTGAGTTACAAGTCATTGAGTTGTTCTTTGATGCCAGAGGAATGCTGGAAAAGATAGCAATAGGGTACTGAATAGCTGATCAGCTATGATTATGTTGCATCATGGAGCATGAATCTATTTTCAGTTTGTGTGACTTGTTCACTGAAGTATATCGGGAAAGGCCCTTCCACTCTGCAAAGCTAATGTCATCTGTCAGTCTTACTCCTGCCACACTGCCTCTGAGAACCTGGAAAATGTGGACCACTTTCTATATCTCATCGGCCACCTTCTTGCAAAGATCAGTGTAGGTGATTACATTCACCTATCACACCTAATGTAAGCACCCTGTCGAAGGCCAACATCCACAGCATTAAATCTCCAGTTACAGTTTGACCACCTCCGATTTACAGGCCATATAATTTGCATGCCTGATGCTAAGCTGAAGCTGGCATTCTTTCAAGGCCCGTCACACCAAGGAACAACCAAGGAGGCGAATTACTAGGATGTTCTCAGAGCCGCCTTGTAAAAAGTATAAATCCACCCAGCCCAAGACAGTTTAACACAGAGGTCGGCAACCTTGTTCTGCACAGGGGCCAGGATGCATATCTGTGAGTGGATGGCGGACCACATCTGCCACGTGTTCACATAGATCCCGCCCCTTCGAAGCCGCCTCCCGGAGCACTGGCCCCTATTTACGGGCGCTCACGAACATGGCGCACCTATGGACCATTGCCTTGGCTCTGTCCTGAAGGCGGTGGGTCAAATGCACTCACTCGTCCCCGGCCAATGACAACCCTGAATCCAACAGTGAAGCCCAGACACAAAAGGTGCGCGGCCGTGCCGGCGGCTTTGTGCAGTATGTGGTACAGCCAGAGCTTGGCGTTTGGATGATCGGCGGCTCCGCAATTGCGGCCACCAGCGCAGGCGTCCTTGCATCACCATGCCTGGGGCCCGGGAAGTACCGGAGATGAAGGAAGTCTGCAGGCAACGAGGGAAAAAAAACGCCTGCGGGCCGGACAATTTCGGGTTAAGGGCCGCATTCGGCCAGGGTGCCGTAGGTTGATGACCTCTGGTTTAACATGTAGGAGCGTTATTCAGATAGCCATGAGAACCCGAAGATCTATTTTATGAGAATGCAGATATCCTGCATAACCAACAGGAGGAGAGCACCAATTCCTACACCACACGTATGCCATCTTTTCATACACCATCTCCCTTGTGTGGAAGAATCTATGGGTCTTGCATTGACCTCTCCAATCATTTCAGAATATGTAAAACTGCAGTGGAAGCATGTGGATCTTGTCCCCAAGGGACTGCCTGGGATAGGTTTATGTAGGTAATTTGGTTGCATGCGTTCTTGTATTATGCGATAGTAATTGTATTTAGAAGTTTCAGAATGATCCTTTGGGTCAGACCATGACATTAGTAACAAACTAGCATTATATCTCACTGATTTATGTGGTAAAACTGATTTCTGTCATTGACTTCCTGGTTGGTGCTGCCATGATGCTAAATGACGGGGTCTGGCGACCTGTCTTGGGTAATTCAGTATTGTATAAAGGTTCTGTTCGAGTCTGTGAAATGGCAAGAAAATATTTGGACAGTTTAGACTTTTGCACAATACAGGAAACTGAAATCTTACACAAATAGTGGTCAGTAAATAGCACATGATGGCTAGATTGAAGTGCTGTTTCCTATAGGACGTAAGGTGCACACTTTGTCCTAAAAGTTCCCGCTGCTGATATTGAACAGTATGGGAATCTTTGGTGAGGGAATCAATGAACCTTCAATATTTTAAGATTGGATATTGAAATGTCTTGTTAAATCCTTCATGATAACTTAACCTTATTTTTATAAAATGCTTTACAGAAATAGATTGCCAAACTTGGTATGATTTTGTAATAAAGTGTAGTTTTCTGTCAATTTGTTTGCTGCAGTACTGCAGTCAGTTGTGTTAGAATGAATGTTTCCCTATTGGTAATTGGACACAATGCGACTGAATTAGGGAATACAGTGCCTATTATACGGACTAAATTAATTATTTCACGATTTCAATTGGGATTTAGAGAACCATTGGAAATTGACAAGCAGGAAAAATGCTGCCTTCAGAGAAAGAGTCTAGGCAAAATATAACCCTTCATGTAACTGCCCCATAGAAATCGGGCACCATTGAAGCTTAACAACAGTCTGGCCCGATGGTTTCACCACAAGTGGTAATTGAAATTGACAAGCAATTGCCTCTCTGGATACTTGCAATGTAAATGTAGTTCATGTTTTTGCAGTTACAAAAACAAAGTATTTAAACCGGAGAAAAATAAATTTGTGAAAGAGTTGGCTATTGAAGGTTTTTGGGATCTGGCATGGAGGAAAAGTTGGGATAGATCAGCCATGGCTGGCAGGCTAGAGGCGACAATGAGCTATTTCTATTTTGTGTCTTTGGGTAAAACAACAGCTTACGTTTTTGACTGTTGGGAACAAAAATCTATTTGGTATGAGATTTCTTGGCTCTGTTTTTGAGGCCATTACAAACCATTATTTTGCAAATCCGCATAGCTTTCTAATGTGGTATCTTGGGATACTTGTAGTTGATTTCTAAGATGTGGTTGTTCAGCCAGTAGAAAATGAGTGAAACCAGGAATTTGAGTGAAGTAGATGAAGATTGAATTGGAACATCTCAAATTTCCCACATCAGAAGAAAATTAGATATCTAGAGAATCAAGTTATTTGAATAATTTAGTGCAACATTGAGCTATTTATTACTAATCAGAAACCTGAATCAAAGGGAAGCTGGAGTTCAGGGGATGTCTCCATTTTGCCATCTGCAGTACTCATTTTTAGATGGCCTCGATTGGTGAATTGAAAAATTGCAAAACTTATTTGACACCTGTAATAAAAGGTATATTTTATTTAAACTGTAATTTAAAATTTCAGAAGATGCAAATCAATTTGGGGGGCACAGTGGCGTTGCAGTAGAGTTGCTGCCTGAAAGTGCCATAGCCCTGGGTTTAATCCTAACTGCGGGTGTTTCCGTCCCAAAGGCGTGCAGGTTTGTAGGTTAATTGGCTTCTGTAAATTGTCCCTGGTGTGTACGATAGAACTAGTGTATGGGTGAATGTTGGTTCGTGTGGACCCAATGTGTTGAAGGGACTAGATTTTTAAACATACCTCCTTGTCCAAGTGAATTTGTCTTGTGGTGAAAAGGACCACTTTTTTAAAAGGACAAACCTGCCTGCAATATACACAATTTTTCCCCTCCTCGTAGCTCAATCATGCAGTGTTTTTGTACATCTTTTGAAATGTAATTCTACCAAATTGACAGGTTTGTGAATGAATCTGAGCTCCTGTTGACTGTTCATCGTTGTCTGGTTTATTTCTAACGTGCTTGATTTTATTATTGCGAAAATAGTCCAGATGTTTGCGCATTCAAATGTTTGTATTGTCATCATTAGACCCAGGATGTTTAGGCACTAAAAAACTCTGAAACGGGCATAATAGAATTACAATAAAGGCACGAAAAAGGCATTTATTGACAAAGGCATAAAAAGCGCGGCTCTCACTTTTTTTCTGTTTCCAGCTGGGCAATCTATACAGCTTTTTAAGTTGCCAAATGACAGTTGGTCATTTAAGACGGCTTGCGTGATGCGTGCGATATTGTGCTCGGTCAAAGTGCGTTGTTACCAGTCGGAATTATGTTCAATGAAGCATTCGTATATTATTTCTGCTTCAAATAAAGTCACAAACTAAACATTCACCAATCAAGACATGATATATACCACAATGACATGCAACAAATATGCAATACAGTATATACAGTATCTCAACTCTTGTTACACGTTGCAATGAATGCAATTTCTATTTCTTTCCCCTTCCAAACAAAAATGTGGTTTGATTATTCAGTGCATGATCAACCTCGATGAGACCAAGCGCAGGCTTGGAGATCGCTTCGCACAACACCTCCGCTCAGTTCGCAATAACCAACCTGATCTCCCCGTAGCTCAGCACTTCAACTCCCCGTCCCATTCTGAATCTGACCTTTCTGTCCTAGAAACATAGAAACATAGAAATTAGGTGCAGGAATAGGCCATTCGGCCCTTCGAGCCTGCACCGCCATTCAATATGATCATGGCTGATCATCCAACTCAGTATCCCGTACCTGCCTTCTCTCCATACCCTCTGATTCCCTTAGCCACAAGGGCCACATCTAACTCCCTCTTAAATATATCCAATGAACTGGCCTCAACTACCCTCTGTGGCAGAGAATTCCAGAGACCCACCACTCTCTGCGTGAAAAAATTCCTTCTCATCTCGGTCCTAAAGGGTTTCCCCCTTATCCTTAAGCTGTGACCCCTTGTCCTGGACGGCCCCAACATCGGGAACAATCTTCCTGCATCTAGCCTGTCCAACCCCTTAAGAATCTTGTAAGTTTCTATAAGATCCCCTCTCAATCTCCTAAATTCTAGAGAGTATAAACCGAGTCTATGCAGTCTTTGCTCATAAGACAGTCCTGACATCCCAGGAATCAGTCTGGTGAACCTTCGCTGCACTCCCTCTATGGCAATAATGTCCTTCCTCAGATTTGGAGACCAGAACTGTACGCAATACTCCAGGTGTGGCCTCACCAAGACCCTATACAACTGAAGTAGAACCTCCCTGCTCCTATACTCAAATCCTTTGTCCTGGGCCTCCTCCATGGCCAGAGTGAGGCGCACCGCAAATTGGAGGTGCAACAC
Organism: Raja brachyura; assembly: GCA_963514005.1. The sequence continues at coordinate 55,043,945 of OY740784.1, forward strand.
CTCATATTTTGCTTGGGAAGTGTACACCCCAGCGGTATGAACATTGATTTCTCCAATTTCAGGTAGTCCCTGCTTTCTCTTCCCCTTCTCGGCTCTCCCTCAGCCCATCGTCTCCGCCTCTTCCTTTCTTCTTCCCACCCACCCTCATATCAGTCTGAAGAAGGGTCTCGACCCAAAACGTCACCTATTTCTTTTGCTCCATAGATGCTGCCTCACCCGCTGAGTTTCTCCAGCATTTTTGTCTACCCATTCACACAAGGTCTGTTATCCCACTTTCCTCACCCACCCCCTACACATTAGGACCAATTTTACAAAGACAAGTTAACCTACAAAGCCAACGCGTCTTTGGGATGTGGGGGGAAACCCACAGGCTTGAAGGGAGAATGTGCAAATTTAACACGGTGCCCGAGGAAAGGATCGAACACAGATCTCTGGCGTGTGAGGCAACAAGTCCACCAGCTGTGCCACTATATTTTGTTTTCCAGAACACAAAACTATACGTTGATAACTTTGGTTACTAAAAAAAATGAAACTATCCATTTTCAGTCTTAAATCTCTAAGTGACGCTATCTCCGCCCTTACAGCTTCTGTATGTTTTAATTCAGTTCACACCTATGGGGCAGTACATTGGACATAAAGTTGCTGCCTAAAAGTGCCAGAGACCCGGAATTGATCCTGAATATGGGTGCTATCTGTATGGACTTTGCTCCTTTTCCCTTTGATCGCATGGGTTTTCCTTTGATCGCATGGGTGCTCTTGTTTCCTTCCACATTCCAAAGGTGTGCAGGAACCTTTTACAGACCCAACCCAAAATGTAATATTTTTCTTTTGTCCAGAAATTCTGTCTGACCTGTTGAGTTACTCCAGGTTTTTGTGTCTATCTTTGGTTTAAATGGGCTTCTGCAGTTACTTCCTACACACATGATACTATATGATATAACTTTATTAATCCCAGGAGTTAAATTGTGTGTGTGTGTATATCACACACACACACACACACACACACACACACACACACACACACACACACACACACACACACACACACACACACACACACACACACACACACACACACACACACACACTCTCTCTGTTTTGTTTTCGCGTTTATAACATTGTTTACAGAGTACTATATTTCCATATTCTGTTGTGCTGCTGCAAGTAAGGATTTCATTTTTTTAAATGGGACGTGAGAGAATAGAAACATAGAAAAATAGGTGCAGGAGTAGGCCATTCGGCCCTTCGAGCCTGCACCGCCATTCAATGTGATCATGGCTGATCATCCAACTCAGTATCCCGTACCTGCCTTCTCTCCATACCCCCTGATCCCTTTAGCCACAAGTGCCACATCTAACGCCCTCTTAAATATAGCCAATGAACTGGCCTCAACTACCTTCTGTGGCAGAGAATTCCAGAGACTCACCACTCTCTGTGTAAAGAATGTTTTCCTCATCTCAGTCCTAAAGGAATTCCCCCTTATCCTTAGACTGTGACCCCTTGTTCTGGACTCCCCCAACATCGGGAACAATCTTCCAGCATCTAGCTTGTCCAACCCCTTAAGAATTTTGTAAGTTTCTATAAGATCCCCCCTCAATCTTCTAAATTCCAGCGAGTACAAGCCGAGTCTATCCAATCTTTCCAATCTTTCCTCATATGAAATAAAACACTCTTGACTTGCGTCGCTAATGTGTGGGATAGAACTAGTGTACAGGTGGTCGGCATGGAGTCGGTGGGCCGAAGGGCCTGTTTCCACGCTGCATCTTTATATTAAACTAAAAACACTAAAACTAGAGGAAATCTAAAGAAGGGTCTCTACCAGAAACGTCACCCAATTTCTTCTATCCACAGATGCTGGCTGCTCCATGGAGTTCCCCCGCACAATTAAACCATGGAATAGTCTTCATCCTACCATAGTTACCCAACCAGACGCAACTAAATTTAAGGTAGCTCTTTATTCCCAGTAACCCTTTTTTGCTTGTCCAAGTCAAGATTCAATAGAGTTTTATTGTCATGTGTCCCAGATTGGACAATGATATACTTGCTTGTTGCAGCACAACAGAATATGTAAACATAAACAAAACAGGAGATAAAAGTTCAGTGTGTCCGCATACCATAGACCATATACATACACAATAAATAAAACGGATGAAGTGCAATAGGCTATTATTTTTCAGAGTTTGGAGTTTGGTGGTGGAGGGTCCACTCCAGTTTAAATTCCATTTGGAATGTTTTTGGAGGACCAGGAAACTAAGAAGCAAGAGGTACTCCAGCTCCAGACAGTGATTCTGTGTTGGTTTTCAGCAGTTGGGGCGAGGCGGGGACCGGAAAGCAATGGCGGCCAGATCTCCCACAATGCAAAGGGAGGGAGAAAGTGCCCGGAGCCGACCAGTCGCCGTGGCAGTGCGCATGTGCAGGGCGGCGCATGCGCACAACCACGGCCGATGATGTGCTGACCGTGGTTGTGTGCAGGGGAAGGACGTGCAGGCCGTGGCAGTGCGCATGTGTGAGGCGGCCGGCCGTGCCGATGGATGAGGAGTGGGCGGAGAGCGGAGAAACAGCGGCCCAGATACGGATGGCGGGAGGAGATGGAGAGTGACAGAGAGAGAGATAGAGAGGGGGGGCCCGCTCCGAGTTGAAAAATAGGTGTCCCTGGTGCTTGCCAAGCCGGGCAAAATGGCACTGCTTTTAGGTTGCCTGGCAGGACTTTAGGTCGCCATTGGCACCTTGGCAACCGTTAATTTCGAACCTTTTGAAGGCATGTATTTCCATCACCAAAGTATGGTTAAAAATGATAATGTAAAGGTATACTACATTAAATGGCCAAAGTTGCCTAATTGTACAAAATTACTAGCAATTTTTTTCAAATTATCTGGTGTTAAACTATGCCATCTGTGAGACAGAATATGCTTCAGTTGTGAAAAACCTATTTCTACCCCAGCTGAGTTCACTGGTGCATACCCGAAACAAGCTATAGACTCTTCATGTCGATATCTTGTGCATTACAACTACCTTTGAGAATTTTAGCTATGATTTGTATTTCTTCAAGATCTTTGTTAGCTAAAATAATTCTCTCACCTTTTCCTTGTATGTCTACCTACATCGCCAGGAACTTTACAAATAACATCAGTAACTTTGAGGGACTTTTCGGTGCGATTTCGCTAATGATCCTGACTGCAGCAGATTCTTCTTCAAACAGTTGATGATTTATTTTATCTTTTCAAAATTTGCAGCATAGTAGAGTACAGCAGAGAGCCATGTACCCCACATAGTCAAAACGGGCTGAGGAGGTAGTGGAATCCCGAGTGCCATTTCCTTGAACAACTGCACACGTGACAGCGCTTTGAGGAAGATTTTCTTGACATTGGAAACTAGGTGATCGACGTTTGGAAACAAGCTACGTATGTGCTCGGCAATTCCATGAAGTCCTTGAGCTAAGCATTTCAAATGCAACATTTTGGGGAATAAAACTTTAAGCGCATGAACAGCTTTGTTCATGTATGAAGCTGCATCAGTCACAAACAGAAGAACATTCTCGTGTTTTATACCTTGTGGCCAAAATACAGCAAGTACTGATGACCACATTGGTAACATATCTCACTACTGCACCGGTTGTCTCGTCTATTGAGATCCATATTTTGTTGCATGCAACTTCATCTCTAATTTTCTGCACACAATGTTGAAGTTGCTGTCAACATAATTTTTCAATAAAGATGACTGGCTTGGTATATGTTCCTCTGTGTATTTCTCAAAAAAACATCAGAGATTTGTTTTCCAATTTCCAGAGTGGAATTCCAGCATCAATGAATGCCTTGCACAGATCACTCAAACTCAGATTTGTGACTGGAGCCTGCAGTAAATGTAGTGAGGAGTCAAGCTTGGGTATTTCGCTTGGGTAGTCTACACTCCAGCTGTATCAACATTGACTTCTCTAATTTTAGATAGCCCTTGTCTTCTCCCTCCTCCCCCTCCCCAGCTCTCCTTCTATTCCTACTGTCTCCGCCTCTTCCTTTCTTTTTCCCGCCCCACCCCCCCCACATCAGTCTGAAGAAGGGTCACGACCCGAAACGTTGCCTATTCCTTCTCTCCATAGATGCTGCCTCACCCGCTGAGACTCCAGCATTTTTTACCTACCTTTGATTTTTCCAGCATCTGCAGTTCTTTCTCAAATTGATCTTGGAGAAGACTGAACCAGCGGGCAGCGACACGAACGGATGATTTGTGGCATCCCCGATTTTGCCCCAGTGGTGGAAATGTTCATGTAACTTATACTATGTTAACACGTTAATAATAAAATAAATATTAACGTGTTTACATAGAAAACGTCAATGTAATCACGGTACAACTAGAGAAAATAGCACGACCTTTTAGCAAAATGGCAAAAAAAGGCTGATTTAGACGCTCTATCGTGAAAAGGGCATTATTCTGGTGAAATCATCAAAAAAGGCATGAAAAGGCGCTTGTGGCAAAATCCTGGCTCTAGTTATCACTTGAAGTGTTGATTTGGTGTTTTAAGAGAAAAATACTTGAAATATATGTAATCTTTCTGAACAAGGTGACTTTGAATTGATTGAAAAATGCAGCATGAAACCAGGCCTTGGCCCACCAAGTCAATGCCGTCCACCCATTTGTACCAACTCTATTATCCCACTTCCACATCCATTCTCTACACACTGGGGGCAATTTGCAGAAGCCAATTAACGTACAAATCTGTAGGTCTTTTGGATATGGGAGGGAATTGAAACACCCAGAGGAAACCCATGCTGCGAAAGGGAGAATGTGCAAACCCCACACAGACACATTCAAGGCAAGGACCAAACTCTAATCTCTAGCACTGAGGCAGCAGCTCTACGACTGTTGAGGTGACTAAGAATGCTATCTCCAGATATCTGTCAAAATATTGCCGCCGGACTGGGCCTACCGAACGTCGACGCCGGACCGGGCCTACCGAACGTCGACGCCGGACCGGGCCTACCGAACGTCGACGCCGGACCGGGCCTACCGAACGTCGACGCCGGACCGGGCCTACCGAACGTCGACGCCGGACCGGGCCTGCCGAACGTCGACGCCGGACCGGGCCTGCCGAACGTCGACGCCGGACCGGGCCTGCCGAACGTCGACGCCGGACCGGGCCTGCCGAACGTCGACGCCGGACCGGGCCTGCCGAACGTCGACGCCGGACCGGGCCTGCCGAACGTCGACGCCGGACCGGGCCTACCGAACGTCGACGCCGGACCGGGCCTACCGAACGTCGACGCCGGACCGGGCCGACCTAACATCGCCACCGGGCTTACTGAGCATCGCAGCCGCACCGCGGCTCCCCGAACATGTCCGCCGTACCACACCCTACTCACCTCGTCACCTCACCGGGTGGGACGAACCGCGCAGCCCCACCGACCACCCGCCCACCGGGACCACCCACGCATCGCCCGCCGACTCTACTGCCCGCGGACTCCTACCGTTGGGTCCGCCGATCCTCGACACTCCACCACCCTCCAGCAGCCTGCAGCCGTCGCCTTACCTACAAACTGGACTCCGCGCCAGGCCTGAAGCCTCCATGTTGCTGATTCCCTGGTTTTGACGGCACTGGGTCCTAGTGCCCGTCTCCCCAACCCTGGTAACCTCAGTGGCTGTTCCACTGGGTCTTCCCCACACCACAGCCCTCATACACCCCCACCCCCTGACCCCCCTACCCCCCACCACACATCGTTTCGTCCTCAGTCCACTCACCTGCTTTCCTCTGGCCCCAACCCCCATCTCTGCCGTGTCTACACCATTCCCTCTGACCTCCCTCTCTCCGACACCGAATGGTCGGTCCTCAGCAGAGGTCTTACCTTTGTCCTCCTCCATCCCCACGTCAATGAGTTCCGCGTCCACCACGACTTGGAGCTCTTCTACCGTCGCCTCCGCCTCAGAGTCCTCGCCCCCCCATTGATGATCCCTTTTCCCGTCTCCAACGTACCCCCTCCTCGTGGACCCCCCCTCGAGGCCCTCGCGGCACGAGGGTTTAGAACTCTTTATCCAAAATTGCCGTTGCGACATCAACTGCCTCAACTTCTCCACTCCCGTCTCACTCCAATCTCTCACCCCGCCCCGAACATACTGCCATGTACTCTTGGACACCTCCTCTTACTTACCCCTGGATCATGACCCCACTAACGAGCACCAGGCCACCATCTCTAGCAACATCACCGACTTCATCAACTCTGGCTCCCTGCCCCCCCCCCGAGCCTCCAACCTCATCGTTCTCTCGCCCCGCACGGCCCGATTTTACCTCCTCCCCAAAATCCACAAACCTGACTGCCCCGGGAGACCCATTGTCTCTGCCTGTTTGTGCCCTACCAAACTCATTTCCACATACCGTGACTCCATCCTATCCCCCTTGGTTAAATCCCTCCCCACCTATGTTCAAGACACCTCAGACACTCTCAGTCGTCTCCGCGCATTCCATTCTCCAGGCTCCCATTCTCTCATCTTCACCATGGACGTCTAATCACTCTACACCTCCATCCCCCACCAGTATGGTCTCAAAGCCCTTTGGTTCTTCCTCGACCGGAGGAGCAACCCATACCCGTCCACTGATACTCTCCTCCGCCTAGCGGAGTTGGTCCTTACCTTCAATAACATCTCGTTTGACTCCTCCCATTTCCTGCAAATACAAGGCGTAGCTATGGGCATAAGCATGGCTGCCCTGGTCCCCACCTTTCACCCCACCAGCCGGCACATACAACACATAGTCCTCCGCCAGTTTCGCCACCTCCAACGTGACCCCACCACTAGCCACATCTTCCCATCTTCCCCCCCTGTCTGCCTTCCGCAAAGACCGCTCCCTCCGCTACTCCCTTGTCAATTCTTCCCGTCCCTCCCGCTCCACCCCTTCCCCGGGCACTTTCCCTTGCAACCGCAAGAGATGCTACACTTGTCGCTTTACCTCCCCCCTCCATTCAAGGACCCGAGCAGTCGTTCCAGGTCCGACAGAGGTTCACCTGCACCTCCTCCAACCTCATCTTTTGCATCCGCTGCTCTAGATGTCAACTGATCTATATCGGTGAGACCAAGCAGAGGCTTGGCGATCGTTTCGCTGAACACCTCCGCTCGGTCCGCAATAACCAACCCGACCTCTCGGTGGCTCAGCACTTCAACTCCCCCATTCCGTATCCGACCTCTCTGTCCTGGGCCTCCTCCACGGCCAGAGTGAGCAACGCCGCAAATTGGAGGAACAGCACCTCATATTCCGCTTGGGGAGTCTGCATCCTCTTGGCATAACCATCAAATTCTCTCAATTCTGTTAACCCTTGCTATCTCCTCCCATTCCTACCTCTCCCTCAGCCCTTGGGCTCCTCCTTTTTCCTTTCTCCCCCCGCCTCCCCCCACCCCCATCAGTCTGAGGAAGGGTTTCGGCCCAAAACTTTGCCGATCTCCTTCGCTCCATAGATGCTGCTGCACCCACTGAGTCTCTCCAGCATTTTGTGTACCCTCTGTCAAAATATTCTGATTTTAGGGAGTTTGTTTACAATAAGTTTGCAAACCGTGAATTGGTAATTGTTTATCAGTATTATAATTGATTTCGGAAGAATCTGAAGTGCTTGGAGAACTCAATCTCCTTTGGATTCAAAACCAATTGTTGGAAATCTGAAATTTAATAACAGAACTTGTATCACACAGCATTTGTGAACAGACATTAGAACTGGCAAAACAAAGATTTTATGTTTTAAACATTGGAAGTGATCAATGGCTGGGATGAAGAGGGGAGAGAAAGTTGTGTACGGCAAAGGGGGAATGTAGCAAAATGAACAGAGCAAAGGATGAGTCTCGAGCTGAACGTACTGGGAGCAGCTGTTTTGGTAGAAAGGGAATAGTAGTAAAGATCGGAAATTTGATTATTAAAACAAGACACAACATAATGGAATGATAGATTGAAGCTTACGTTCAACTTCAATTTCAGTGAAGCACTGTATGAGAATTCAAATTGAATGGCACAGAAAATTAATATGGAAAGTGAGCAGAATGTTACAGTTGTGGTCTGAGGAAATATGCTTTTGAACAGTCGTCTGCCTATTTTGTATTTAATCCATGGAGATAACCATGTGATCAAAATTTAAAGTACAAAGATCATTTTACTTGTGTAATGGTCCTAGGCAGTGGTAAGATTGTGTGCTTTTAAAAAAAATTAAAGAGTATTTAAAGTAACCTAGGACAGATGACGTTTGCTCTTTGAAGCAACACAAGCGGAGATTATAAGTCTTCGATTACGTGAAGGGCTACAATAATTGTGCAATTGAACAATAAAATGAGAGAAATGTGGATTATCGGGGTTCATTGGCCTTCAATAATCCCAGTCATCGTGATACGTGTTGGTATTTTTGCCACCAAATACAAGCATCTTGCAACATTTGGACTAAGGTGTTATTTCAACATGCAAGACTTATTTGCCTTTATGTGATTGGGGAAATAGAGAAATTATAATTCATTAACACTCGTTGTTAAGGAAGAATTCACATCATAAAAGGTGCTGTCAATGTTACAGCAACTAGTTGGGGTGAAATGAAGCAAATGAACAGTCATGTTTGATCAGAAGCAGTAAAGACTTCTCAAGAAGTGTAGTATTGTGCTGGCAAGTGAGGCAGGCATTGATAGCATCATCCTGAAAGGAGTCAAGGATCTACTTGCTTCACCTGCTGAAAAATTAACAACTGAGGGTGTTTAAGAGCAAACAAAGGAGTAGGCAACAGCCAAAGAGGAAGACTAAAGTTAAGCCGTCAAGACAGCGTGGAAGTCTTTAAGATAATGATCTTAAATAGAATGAAGCTTAAAAGTTGTCCATAGCATTGAGCAAAGCATTCCTTGTCACTGGAAGTTATATGAAGAAAAGTGATTAAAATTATTAATGGTTTCTGTGATATTACTTTGTTTTGAATTGATCTTAAGAAGGCAGTAAATACTGGCCTTGGCAATGATGCACTCATCCCATGTAGTGATTTGGAAGGGTGTACAATATGAGAGCATAGGAGATCAGCATCTTAAACCAAATTTCATTTGAATTTCATTTGAGGTTCAAATGACAATAAACGGTATCGTCTGAGTCCAACGGTATAAACTGAGTCCAAAGATGAAAATAATGGAAATCTACCTCCAGTGCAATGAAATTTCGCATAAGCTCTTTCGGAATATATCCCTTTTGTTAACCTGGGGAGAGCTACACTCGTGCGTCCATTCTCCAACCCTCTGCAGGCTCCTCACTAATCCTCCCGCTTTTTTAAAACCATGTCCCACCTGCCCCAGAAATGGTCCACAAATTTTGCATCCTTTCTCTTCTGCTATTTCCAGCATTCATTTGTTATCTCTTATTTCTGTAATTGTTTATATGGGCTTTGAGAGTCACGCTACAACGGTAAACGTTTTGAAATCAGTTTTTTTTTTATAGTCCCGATCCTTAAATGTTCGTGGTACTCCATCGCTCCCTTGGATCTATATCATTAGTTACAATGTGAACCATGACCTCTAATTCTTTGCTCTCTACTTTTGGTATTTTCCATAGTTGTTTGTTGATACCTATGACCTTTGTGGCGGGGAGGCAATATACAATCTTGGAGTCAAATTGGTGGTCATTCACGTGCCTTTCCAAGTCTAACTATTTCTTAGCCTATGACTAATTATCGGTTCCTTCAACTGTGCCACCACAGTGCTACACTCCCAGATATATCTTTATCCTTGCCAATATCCTGGTTGCAAACTGTCTTAACTGTAAAACTTTTTTTAAAGCAGGGTTAGTCCAATCACTCCTTTCAGCTTTTCCCAACATTCATCACGATACGATGGGACTTTATTTATCCCAGGAGGAAAATTGGTCTGCCAACAGTCATGAAACACAAGACACATGAAACATGAAATTAAGGTGACATGTGGAAAGTCCAGGTTTTAAGATGTGCAAAGATTGGTGTGGGAGTCGGTCTACCCCACGATAGAAGGGGGAGGAGTTGTATAGTTTGATAGCCTCGGGGAAAAGATCTCCTGTGCCGTTCTGTGCTGCAATTTAAAATTGGTGCATCATGTGATTAGGCCTACTGAGAAAGAGAATTCATTAGCATTCATTCTTAACTTAAAGTTGGCAGACACCGCAAAGGTAAATCCCAAGAGATTATACAGGTTTATTAAGAGCAAAAGGATAACATAGGAGAGAATGGGTCCTTTAAGGTTCACCATCTATATTTGCATAATTTTTAATCGAGAGGGGAGGTGCTGGAAGACTGGAGAATGGTTCATGAACAAGAGGCTGATAGGATAAAACGGGGAACTAAAAGGTGGTGAGCCTGTGATCAATAGTGGGTAAATCACTGAAGAGGATTTTGAGGGGTGGGAACTACAATCATTTGGATAGGCAAGGACTCAGTCAGGATGGTCAGCACTGCTGCTTTGCGTGGGAAATAATATATTACAAATTTGATTCATTTTTTTAAAGAGCCAGCAAAGAGGATTGACGTGTGTATGGCAGTTGTCCTTTTGTCCTTTGTGGACTTTAGCAAGGCCTTTGAAAATGTCTGGTAGGCTAATCCGGAAGATTAGATCACATGGAATCCATGGTGAGTTAGCAAACTGCATTTAAAATTGAGACCCAAGAGACTGCAGATGCTGTAATCTTGAGCAAAAAAAAATGCTGGCGGAACTCAGCGGATCCGGAAGCATTTGTGGAGGGAATGGCAATTTTTTTTTTAGTACAGTACAGTGTTTTGATTTTAGTAGTGGACAAGAAATATTTAGGATACTATAGAGAAGTGGCAGCATCTCTACATTGAAGGGATGGGTAATGTTTTAAGTGGAGGTGCAACACCTGTCCCTGTCCAAGGACCTCGACCGACAGTCTTTTCAGGTGAGGCAAAGGTTCACATGCACCTCATCGAACCTCATCTACTGTATCTGCTGTTTCAGGTATATCAGCGAGACCAAATGCAGGATTGGTGCGCTGATCATCTCCGCTCAGTCCACTTTAACTCCCCCTACCATTCCCGTGCTGACCTTTGTCCTGGGCTCCTCCACGTCAGAGTGAAACCAAGTGCAAATTGGCGGAACAGTACCTCACATTCCGCTTGGGCAGATAATACTCCAGTGGTATGATATAGGTTTCTCTAATTTCTAAGTAATCCTTGATTTCCCCCTCCATCACTCCCCTGCTAGTCTGACTGTCCCCGATTAAATTTTATTGCAGTATGCTTCGTTGTCACCTCCTAGTTAACAATGATCTATTCTACATTTTCCTTGAGCTTTGACCCCTTTGATGTCTTGTTTTCACAACTTACCCTTCCTTATCGCTCTCCCTCTTCCCTGACTCAGTCTGAAGAAGGGTCTCTTAAGGTTTTCAAGAGAGAGTTAGATTTAGCTCTTAGGGCTAAGGGAACCACGTGATATGGGGTAAATAAACAAAACAGGGTACTGATTTTGGAAGATCAGCCTTGATCATATTGAATGGCGGTTCTGGCTCGAAGGTCCGAATGAGCTACTCCTGCACCTGTTTTATCTATGTTCCGAAACGTCACTCAGAGATGCTGGCTATCCTGCTGAGTTACTCCAGCATTTTGTGTCTTATCTTTGGTGTAAACCAGCATTTGCAGTTCCTTGCTACACAGACTATAGAGAGGCTTCAGACTGTTCTTCAAATTAATTCTGTCGTATCTTTTACATCTGCCAGGGAGCAGAAGTGATAGTGCGTGATACCTGCAGTTTTCCAGCCTTAGCTTAAGTGTCACCTGGATCTTTGACTCTGTAGGGCATGAATCAATGCATTTCATGAAGTGTGAATAATACCAACAAGGTTACAATTAACAAATGCTCAATAGTGGCTTTATCTAGACAATAGACACAAAATTCTGGCGTAAAAACACAGTCCCTCTGGAGAGAAGGACTTTTCAGGTCAAGACCCTTCTTCAGACTGATGTCAAGGGAGTGGGCAGTACATAGATAAGGAAGACTATAGATAAAGAAGTGTAAGGTGTGAAACCAGGACAAAGGGAATGAGAATCAAGGAAAATGTAGAAACGTCGCCTATTTCCTTCGCTCCTTAGATGCTGCTGCACCCGCTGAGTTTCTAGAGCCTTTTGTGTACCCTAGAATAGATCATTGTTAGTTGGGAGAAAGTAACATCAAAGCAAACAGATAAAATGTAGTCGGAAACAGTAAGACTGGCGGAGAACTGGGAAGCGGGAGGGAATGAAGAGAGAGGGAAAGCAAGGGCTACTTGAAGTTAGAGAAGTCAATGTTCATACCACTGGGGTGAAAGCTGCCCAGCGAAATATGAGGTGTTCAATTTGCGCTGTGCCTCACTCTGATTCTTTACAGGAAGCAGAGTGGGAAGTGTAATCTAGATAGCTATGGGAGTCATTGGTTTATAATACTTACTGGCTGTGTTTAAATGGTTGCTGATAATCCACCTTCCAAGTTACGTTTCCACAGCAATATTTCCTCCGGATGAGTCATACTGTACTAAAAATGGGGGTGGGGGGGTCAGAGGTTAGGATGACGAACATCTGGAACGGAGGTCAAACCTGTCACACATTCACTTGAAGAACATGGTATGGCCATTTAAATGGGACTGCCTGTTTTCATTGTAACTCATTTTGCTTGTAACCACAGGTGTTTGCATTTGCAAGCCTCGGGCAACTGAGTGAGGCCCAGCAACAAAAAGTGGACAAAATGTGCTGAATTATGTTAAATGCATTTTTGGCAGTTTGTGGGTCAAGACGAGCAGCAATGTGTCCTCCTGCCCTCTTCACCCCCCCCCCCCCCCCCCCCCCCCTCATCATTGCCACTTGAGGTCTTCAAACTCTACGGCCAATAAATGCGATTGTGGATGAACATTGATTTAAATCCACGTACCCGCTTTTAAATGCTAATCGACGATTGTGTTAATGAAAGGTATTACAATCTCACATTAAAATTAAGAATTGACCAATGAATGTTCATGAAGTGTCGTCGTCGTTTCCCCCCCAAATAAAACTACTGTTGATTTTTTGGTTAAGATTCCCTCTTGAAAGACTTGACCCTGAATTTTGTAGAAGGCTGTCTCGCCTGGTGAAAGTGGTTTCTTTTCAATCATCACATTAGTTTCCCTTGCTATCTTTAACATAACACTCCTTAACTTTGCCATTTCTAGAAAGTAGATTATGCATTTGTATTATCATTCCTAATGACCCAGAAATCCAGTTAGCCTGACAAATCTACAGAACAGTCCTGCAACGATCATTACACCCACAGGATGTGCCCAGAGCTGCTCATGTTCCTACATTTAGTCCAACTAGGATTTTGCATAAATTTGGCATTATATTTGCACACTTAATGTACATCTTTATATCTAGATATGTCTTTACTAAATAAGCCATAACATATCTACTTACAGATTACCACCACTAGTCATATTCTACTTGCTTAAAGATTCAGCCAATTATCCTCCCTGTTTTGTTTCACCCAGCCTATTTCCTGACATAGTCATTAATTTACTTTGAATTGCAAGGGTTTTAGCTTTGGCTAACAGTTATATACGAGAGTGTTTTAAAATGCAATCTAACTAATGTGCATATAAAAATCCATTGATAATTTTCCAGATAACATTGAAAATTCAATGCTTATCAAGTTCAGAATTAAGGAAGTTGGCTGGAGTGGTGCCAAGCATGGCAGTGTAATTGCACCAATTATGTTCCTTGCAAATCTGCATTTCATCTCAAACAAGCTCACTGCTAGACTAGAACTGATCTATTGGCCACACTGGAAGACGTTTAACCTTTTCATTCCCACTTTAAAATCATGATCATCCTGACCTCTCATCATGCACTAATAAATTCAATGGGCAAGTCTCAAGTCATTGACTTGACTGTGATGCATATCCATGTGTTTTACCGAGCAACGATGGTCTCCTGTTTGTATTGGAGACCTGGCAATTTTATTGGTCATCTCAAAGCACTGGTGAAGTAGTATATATGTTATCTCTGCACAATTCTCCAAGTGAATTGCTAGAATAGATGAAAAATGTGTGTACTCATGCCAATGTCCCCCAAGTTAAGGTTCCGATTAAGTACAACTTACTCCATGAGGCTGTCCATTTCATCCGTTTGCTTGACACCAGACTTCTGAAATACATAAATCTGCCAGGCCAAAGTTTTCCAGGGGTAGTAGAGAAAGCTCCTTGGGGATGTTCTCCCTCCTGCAAAATAGGAATGTTCCTGGCTAAAAGTAGAGAAGCTTTCTAAGACATTGGGCGTCTCAACTGCAAATGGTGGAAGTAGCAGAATATATCCAAAAACCCACCCACCCCTCTGTCAAGCAGCCTCTTCCCTATTAATGGTAGGTTTATCTAAGACTTGGTTACTTTCTAAGCAAGTATTTGATGCCGTGGGATAAATTGAGGATTTTCTTAAATTCACAAATGGGAAAATAAAGACACCTGGAGAATTTGTATGTACCTATTAAACAGGGGCATCAACTAAGGAATGTGCATGTAATCCAAGATCTAATAGTAAACTAATTTTTTTTATTTTTTTTATTAGCAATAACCAATTTTCAATGTTTAAAACTGAGTTATAAACATTAACTTAATTCAATGTTTGTACATAACACACTAATGATTATTATCTTATTTTTTTGAAAATAAAAGTGAGTAAAGAGAAATACCATTATTAATCAATAAAATTATAATTCCGTAATAATTAGTTGGTATAAAAGAAAAAAGAAAATGAAGAAAAAGAAAAAAGACAAAGTAAAAAAAAAAACAAATAAGAAAAAATATTATATATATATATAAATGAAAAACCACACAATATATTGTAAATAAAACAACTACAAATAATAATATCAATAAAGACATGCTTATATCCTAGCATACCAATGAATTATTTTCATCAAATCCCGCAGGGTGCCCGTCGAGCCGTGATGCCAAGAACAGCTACTTCTCTAAATACTGTATATATGGAGACCATATCTGTTCAAAAGAATTATACTTGTCCAGAAGGACAAATCTAATTCTTTCCAAGTATAACGTTTCCAACATCTCTGATGCCCACATTTTAATTGTTGGGGATAATGTTCCCTTCCAAAATTTCAGTATTATTTTTTTCCCTAATATCAAACAATAATCAAGGAAATTTCTTTGATCTAATGTAAATATCAAATTAGACTCAGGAATTCCCAATATTATTAACTTTGGGTCAGGGTCTAGTTGAACTTTAAGAACTTCAGAAATAACTTTAAAAATTTCTGTCCAATAATAATTCAATTTAGGACATGTAACAAAACTGTGTGTTAAATTTGCTTCTAAATTCTTACATTTATCACAAATAGAGGAGAGATTAGGAAATATACTATTTAATTTAGTTTTCGAATAATGTAATCTGTATAATACTTTAAATTGTATTAATATATGTCTAGCATTTAACGAGCACCGATGTATTCGTTGTAAACTTTCTTCCCAATTTTCTTTGGTTATAGGTGATCCAATTTCATTTTCCCATGCTTGACGATATGTTTCAGTTATTGGATTCTCCTTATCCATAATGATGTTATATATATATAAGCTATTAATTTTTCTGTGGTTGGATGCAAGTTAAACAATTCATTTAATAATCCTGGTTCTTTATTTTTGAAATCCTGTGTATTAGATTTGATATAATCTCTAATTTGAAAATACCTAAACAAATGTTGTGAAGACAATCCGTAGATATCTTGTAAAGTAAACTAATTTTTATGTGTGAAAAATTGCAGGAAGCTTTGCATTTGAAAATATAAAGAAACCGGCTTTAATACAGAAATAATCTCTCCAAGCAAATGGGAAGTTGAAATGCCATTTACCTAAAACTGTGTATTTAGTCCCTTGGCATTTTGTTGGTATTTATTGATATTACCAAGAGGTGCCATGTTGTGGCTTAATCTGCATGACGCCAGTGTTTATTGCCCGCCACCTTGTTCATGGGTTTGCTGGCTGGTTGAACGCGGGTCTGCTGAGGAAGGGGAGAGGAAGAAATCACATTCGGTACATGATAACAGAAGAACATATTTGAGAGGAGAATGAGATCAAGATGATTCCTTGAGCTACGGTAGTTGCAAGTCGAACAGATGAGGGAATGGCTGAAAGAAGAGCTTTGAACAGTGGCAAGTTGCAATCTGTTAACCCGAGTTGTCGCCAGGCCATGCAGATATTCATTTATCTGCAGAATGTCAAGTCAACAAACTGATTCTGGAAAGCATAGCTACTTTAAAACTAAGCAGCCAGTAACAAAACATTATTTACTTGTATACGCATTACTAGCGATCTATGATGTCTGGTGTGGATTAATCTGTAACTGGCAAGATTTGACTTCATGCATCACAAACTCCTATTGCAGTGATAATACATTGCCATGAGCTCTGAAAGGCGAAAGCTTCAACTGAAAGCTTGTGATTAAAATGTCCTCTGCCTAATTTATTGTGTTTATATGAATTATTTCCCAATGGTTCAAAAGTGAAAGCACACGATTTCCAAGGAAAAGCAGCAAATTGGATCAATATTGGTTTTGTGCCAGGTTGAGTATTGTGAAAATTGTTAGCAGTAGGGTTCCACAAAGCTCGTTGGCTTGTTCCCTGCTTTTGCAGATGAATTTACAGATGATACAAAAATTTGTTTTGTGGTTGTTGGGAGGAAAGCTTTAGCTTTCAGAAGGATAACGATGTCTGACCACTTGAGCAGATGAAGGGCAAATCCAGGGAATATGAGGTAATGCATTTTGGGTGTTGCTGCAAAACAAGGGACTATACAGTAAGTGGGAGGATATTGATAAGTCTGCAGCAGAGGGATCTTGGAATACATGTCTGTAATGTATTTAAAGGTTGCAGGACAGTTAGTGGTTTTAAAAAAAAAAACCCACAGGATGCTTTTCCAAGACCTAAATTTCAAGACCAGCGGTAATGTGGGAATTGTGTATAATATTTCTTGGGCCACAGCTTAAACTGTATTTCTGATCATCACACTGTGAGATGGATGTGATTGAACTGAAAATTGTCTGGGTAGAAATTAAGGGTTGGTGGGAATAGGAATTCTTAGCTATGTTCTGATGTTATGGAGAAGGATTGACTAGGGTTGGAGTCTTCTCTGGAATGGAGGAAGCTAAGAGGAGTTTTGTTTGTAGTTTATAAAATTATGAAGAGCTTGGAAAAGTGAATGAAGCTGTCTTTCAAAGTAAATGTAAAGATGGGTGGCAAGTACCATGATTTCAAGAGAGCTAGCACATGCACAAATTGAGTGTAAGAATTTGCTTGGATATCTTGCCTAATTTATTCCCCTGCTGGCACTTCGCCCATTACCAAAATAAAAATATGAACTACTGCAGTGAGAAGCCAAACGAAAGAAAACACCTGTAGATATTACAATAAACTCAAGAAAATCACCATGACATTTGTATGTCACAGGAAAATTATTAATTTTAGAAGAGAATTTACAATTTGTGAAATTAGAATTGCATGATATTGGTATGAGCATTGTATTGCAAAACATGATTCCATCGCCACCACCACCCCTAGCAATGCATTCTTGGTTTCCACTACTGTTTTTTAACTTGTCCTGAACATCTGTATTATATTAAAACTCTTCCCTTTGTTCTCAACATTCTAAATTTCCGTGTGTATGCAGGGTTGTGTTGGCTTTCATTTACTCCTTAATTTGTATCTTATCCCAAACCGTTTGGCCGTAGCCTTCCCATTTTCACACGTGCTACTCATTTTTTTTCCTTTGACGGGATAAACATCTTCTCGTCACATTCCAACCAATATTTCCAAAGTTTAAGTTTTAATCGTTTATTTAAAAAAATGAACTGCTTTTCAGTGGGCGACTCTTGCAACACTTTCCATTGATGATGTCACTGTGCCATCTCACAGATGTCCAATCACAATGGATCTCATTTACCTATGACATCACAATGGGACGGCTGGGAGATTGCAACCTTCACGTGTTTCCACAAATGCAATCAACCTAGCGTACATAATCAAATAAGATCAAATAGAACAAGTTGTCCTCCCCTCCCTCGCTGCCTCGTGCTCCCTTCCCTCGACCTGATAATATTAATATAATATCAAAGGGAAGGGTCTCTCTGTGTGGTGTTGAGGGGCGGAAACCCAACGGCTCACACTTAGTCTAGTCTCCATTAAGCTTTCCACCTCTCACCTTCTAGCTTTAGTGTTGCACATATTTTCCCCACCCTGGGGCAAATAGTTTCTGACTGTCTAACCCATCTATATACCTCTCATCATTTTACATAATTTTGTATTCCAGATGACATTAAAGTCATTTGTATTGTAGATAGTTGGATAAGTGGGCAGAGGAATGGTTAATGGAGTTTAATGCGGACACATGAGGTTACATTTTGGGAAGTCTAACTTGGGCAGGATCTTCACATAAATGGTGGGGGTCTGGAGAGTGTTGAAGAGTCGAGGGATCTTGGAGTGCAGGTACATAGTTCCTTGAGTGGTCTGACGGGTAGATAAGGTGGTCGAGAAGGATTTTGGCACTTTGGCCGTATCAGTCAGGGTACTGAGTATGGAATTTAGAATATTATGTTACAATTGTACACAGTGCTGGTGAGGCCACATTGGAGTATTATGTTCAGTTTTGGTCATCTTGCTATGGGAAAGATGTAGTTAAGTTGGAAAGAATGAAGAGAAGTTTTACGAAGATGTTGCTGGGACTCGAGGGCCTGAGCTACATGGAGAGGTTGGACAGGCTCAGACAGTATTTCTTAGACCATAGCAGGATGAGTCGTGGTCTTGGAGGTGTATAAGGTTACGAGGAGAATAGATAGGGTATATGCAGTCTTTTACCCAGAGTAGGGTAATCAATAATGAGGACATTGATTTAAGGTGAGGGGAAAGATTTAATGGCAATCTGACTGGCAACTTTTTTCTAACTGGGTGGTGGTATGTGGAATGAGGTGCCAGAGGAGGTGGTTGAGGCAGAAAGTTTAACATTTAAAAGATACTCGAACAGGTACACGGGTAGGAAAGATTTGAGGGATAGGGGCCAAATGCGCACAGGTGGCTGGCTATCCCTAATTTGCTCATTTTCTTCCAAATGGGAGTAAATCCTACTTTTAAGAATTCCCTCCCAATAGTTTTCCTATCGCTTACTCGAGGCCCACTGGCCTATAATTTATTGGATTCTCTCTGCTTCCCTTAAACAGAGGAACAACATTGGCCACTCTCTAATCCTCCGGGACCTCACTAGTTTCTTGTCACGCTCTCCTGCAATCTTCTGTCGCCTCCCTCATTAACCTAGGATAGATCTCATCACGTCCTGGGGACTTATCCACCTTAATGCTCTTTGAGAGCCTCAGCACAACCTTGATCTCAAACTGCCCTGGCATATTTATATTCTTCATACTGATGTCACGGACGGTCCTTCAGTTCTTTTCCTCAGTGAATGCAGATGCAAAGTACATGATTAATACCTCACTTGCATCCTCTGCCTCATGCAATGATACTGTACCTGATTGGTAGTTTTGAGTCTGTTAATTGATAACTATTATCCAATGCATTATTTTATCTTTTTAATTTGCTTGGTATAAATTGACCTCTGGCTGGGAAAATGACCATGGCATAATATACTTGATTAGATTAGAGGTTTAAAAAAAACTCACCATTTACAAATGGTTTTTTAATTTGCATCTTTTCTCCATACAAGTGTAAATGTAACTTTGTAATTAGTTTGAGCATTTTGAATTTATTTAGATGATTCATTCAAATCATTTGGGTATGAAATAACAGGAAATTGTACATTTAGAATGTTCGTCATAGTGATGCAGCATGGAAACAGGATCTTCGGCCCAGCTCATACATGCCGACCAATTTGCTGTTTCTAAACTCGTCCAATTTTCCCCACAATATCCTTCTAAATCTTTCTTATCCGCGTACCTATCCAAATGTCAAGAGTGTTTTATTGTCATATGTCCCGGGTGGGACAATGAAATTCTTACTTGGTGCAAGACAGAATATGTGAATATGTAAACATAGTACATAAAGGGGGAAGAGAAAAAAAGTTCAAAAATAACAAATATAGTGCAATAATATAGTATTTTGCAGTTCAAAGTTCAGAGCTTATTTGTTGTTGGGTTTAATAGCCTGATGGCTGTAGGGAATGTCTTTTAAATGTTGTTATTGTACCTGCATTAAAATGTATTTTAAATGTTGTTATTGTACTTGCATTAACTACTATCTCGGGGAGCTCATCCCATAAACTAAATCCAGTCAAATTCAAACAACCATTTCTGAAATTAATTGATATGCAACAGCATCTTGGGAGCATTCTAACCAGATAAACTAGAGAGGTTTAAGATGATTCACTATCACTACCATAGAAGGAAATGAGTCGTGGGTTATAAATTCTCATATCTAATTCATGAATTAAAAAATCCTGTGGTGTAGTTGAATTGTTTTAGGAAGGATATTGAAATCTTGTTCCCATAGTCCATTCTATACCGCTACATATTTTAACACTGATTAAGTAAAATTGTTGTGCGACTAGTTGGTTCCTTTTCCATGGTAGAATTTTGATGGTGCTAAATCTGTCTTGTTGTTAATTACAATATTAAATCTTCATTATGAGGTGCCTCTCTCAATTAATTTTACAACTAGGTATGATTGAAAGTATTTTACAATATAGTGCAATTCTCTGAATTGGGACAGTGGGTTCATGTGTTTCTATCCTTCCACCTTTGGTTATGTTACAGTTTAGAATTGCAGAAATCTCTCCTGGAATTGAACAAGATATTCTTTTGCAGTTTTTTAAATTTCCAAATTAGTGAAGGACCCATAGTAACTATGGTCTAAGTAACCATAGAATTTCAAATGCAGTTCCTGGTAAGATAAAGACCTAATAAAAAAATTTAAAAAAAGATAGAAACATAGAAAGAAACATAGAAAATAGGTGCAGGAATAGGCCGTTCGGCCCTTCAAGCCTGCACCGCCATACAATATGATCATGGCTGATCATCCAACTCAGTATCCTGTACCTGCCTTCTCTCCATACCCCCTGATCCCTTTAGCCACAAGGGCCACATCTAACTCCCTGTTAAATACAGCCAATGAACTGGCCACAACTACTTTCTGTGGCAGAGAATTCCACAGATTCACCACTTTCTGTGTGAAAAACAAAAATTCTCATCTCGGTCCTAAAAGACTTCCCCCTTATATAACCATATAACAATTACAGCACGGAAACAGGCCATCTCGGCCCTTCAAGTCCGTGCCGAACAACTTTTTTCCCTTAGTCCCACCTGCCTGTACTCATACCATAACCCTCCATACCCTTCTCATCCATATGCCTATCCAATTTATTTTTAAATGATACCAACGAACCTGCCGCCACCACTTCCACTGGAAGCTCATTCCACACCGCTACCACTCTCTGAGTAAAGAAGTTCCCCCTCATGTTACCCCTAAACTTCTGTCCCTTAATTCTAAAGTCATGTCCTCTTGTTTGAATCTTCCCTATTCTCAAAGGGAAAAGCTTGTCCACATCAACTCTGTCTATCCCTCTCATCATTTTAAAGTCCTCTATCAAGTCCCCCCCTTAACCTTCTGCGCTCCAGAGAATAAAGACCTAACTTATTCAACCTATCTCTGTAACTTAGCTGTTGAAACCCAGGCAACATTTTAGTAAATCTCCTCTGTACCCTCTCTATTTTGTTGACATCCTTCCTATAATTGGGCGACCAAAATTGTACACCATACTCCAGATTTGGTCTCACCAATGCCTTGTACAATTTTAACATTACATCCCAGCTTCTATACTCAATGGTCTGATTTATAAAGGCTAGCATACCAAAAGCTTTCTTTACCACCCTATCTATATGAGATTCCACCTTCAAGGAACTATGCACAGTTATTCCCAGATCCCTCTGTTCAACTGTATTCTTCAATTCCCTACCATTCACCATGTACGTCCTATTTTGATTTGTCCTGCCAAGGTGTAGCACCTCACATTTATCAGCATTAAACTCCATCTGCCAAAGATAAATCCTTAATGAAAAAGATACTGGATCAACACCAAATTGTACACTTTAATATTTGTGTCGCATGTTTTGCATGTCAATTGGCAATTGTACATGTGTGCTTTTACAATACTGGGTACAAAAAGTGTGACATCATACATAAAACTGATGTTCACAAATAAATTATTTCAGATAAATCAAAAAACCTCACAGCAGCAGTATGTGACAGGGAAAGATAGTTCATGGTTTGAGAACATTTCATTAATGAACAAAATTCCTTGTTTAACATGCGTTCCTAGGCGCTTATTTACACTTTATGCTTGGTGTCCACCATAACAGCCGTTACATGAAACTTAGAACATCACCTTTTTCTAAAGCATGATAGCTGATTTCTTCACTTGCTGTTTTTCAACATACAAATGTTCTTTCTTGCTATAAACATGGAATATGTGACCAAATGGGCAATATTCCTGTTATCTATTGAAACGAGTGTTACGCGCGTTACATAGTGTCCAAGGGTGGACACCAAAATGAAAGCAGCTCCTGTTTCTTCCAGTATTTTTGTCATTTCTTTCTCATGTTTTTAATAAACTTTATGGAAGTAATTGTCCATACATAATAAGAGGCGGCAGGTACATAATTTGATGGAAATATAGCTCCTGCAAAATGCTGGTGTTATGCATGTAATGGTGGACACACAATTGCAGCAGCTTTTACGGAATCATGATGTTAAGTTAACATTCTTCTCATAATTTGATTATCTATTGAATTCTTCAAAATAGAACATTTTCAATCTCCTTGGGAAGTTTGTTGGTCTTAATTTACAATTGTGGTGAAACGGTGGTTACTTTAAAATAGGACGGACACCAAGAGTAACCACTCTTTGAAATATGGCCATTCAGAGAGCTTAATGCCAAATTCATTAAGTTTTGCTTATTACTGTGAAACATGAATATCTGCAAAGCAACAAACTTGAAAATGTTTTGAATTATAATGAAATTAATGCAGAAATTGCCTCTTAATTTTATTGTATCAAAGCTTGTCACATTTTTGGTGTTCTAAAAATTGAAATTGATACAGAAAAGAAAATAACACCATACTACTTGAAACAGTGGAGATATGACATTTTTAATGCTGAAATTTCTCCAGTATTGTAAAAATACACATATTGAGTACCACCCATGCATTAGATGTGATTGGCAATGAACCGGACTCCCATTATTATCTGTTTTTTTTTTAAGGAATATAAAGACTGTGTATATATGCTGAGTATGTAGGTCATTGCGGCAATAAAGACATTTTTTTATTTTCTCTTATCAATTAAGACATGCAGAGCACAGGATGAACCCATTTGTGATTTTTCTACTTTTAATTATGTTGTCAGTGTTTCCTATGTAAGTAAAAACACAAATGATACTAAATCAAGATACTAAAGTGTTTGGAAACTCCATCCCATGAACTTTATGTTCCTCTGTATAAATCTATTCAAATAATGCTCATTATTTAGGGATTTCCCACTTTGGTTGGCAATAGCAACTCTCGAGGTGCAGCATGGCTGGTGAAAGATATACAGGCTTCATTATAATTCATATATGAACTGTCACCAGAAACTGTCAGAAGTGTGCAATGGATACTTAAGTGGTGCTCTAAACTGATTAAAAAGTGGCTTTAGAAATCATATAGTCAGATTAGATGGAGATAAACTGCTCCCTTTGGTGGAAGGGACAAAGACTGGATTTGTTGATTGAGGATGATCAGTAAAAGAACTGTGTAGTATGAGGAAAACTTTTTAAGCAGTGAATAGTTGAAATCTGAAATGCACTGTCGTGAATAGCTGTAAAGAAATTCACTTTTGACGTTCAATAAGAAACTAGTTAAGTCATTGAAAGGAAATCACATGCAATTAAAGATGACTATATCATGCATACTTTGGTCTTTTAACCATCTGTTTATTGCACAAGTTTTTGCTTTGAGAAGATTTCCATTCTGAAACATTCATAATCTGACAGAAAAGGATTTGGGTGAAGTTGCTGTTAAAATTATTGTGATACTTCCATGAATATGAAGTGTGAAATTGATCATAAGACTGATCATACGGTTTCATAGGACAGTTAATGCGTAATGTGTGTTCTATAGAGATTACGTGCAGAGGCATATAAAGGTACCACTTAAGTTGTTGAAAGTGGCAGGGAAAATTAACAAAGTTGTACTAGAATGAACAAAGGGATCATACAAAAGTATTTAAAATCAGATAGATACTTAAAATCATATAGTCAGATTAGATGGAGATACACTGCTCCCTTTGGTGGAAGAGGCAAAGACTGGATTTGTAGATTGAGGATGATGAGTAAAAGAACTTGGCCTACTCCCAATTACCATGTAATTATTTCCTTTAAATTACTTAACTAGTTTCTTTTTGAACGTTAAAAGTGAATCTCTTAACAGCTATTTATGACAGTGTATTTCATATTCCAACTATTCACTGCTTAAAAGTTTTCCTCATACTAGAGGAATGAGGAAATGAGGAAAACTTTTAAGCAGTGAATAGTTGGAATCTGAAATGTACTGTCGTAAATAGCTGTAAAGAGGTTCACTTTTAACGTTCAAAAAGAAACTAGTTAAGTAATTTAAAGGAAATAATTACATGGTAATTGGGAGTAGGCTAAGAGTGGGGACCAGGTTTGTTATATAGAGCCAGCATAACTGAAAAAGTCAAGATAGTAGCCTTCCATTCTGTAACCTAGCTGTATTCATTTTTTAACTTTTCTATTCCCTTCTCCCTTCTTGCCACCCATTTGAAGAAAATACTTTTAAGAAGGAATATAATTGCTGCGAATGAGTAGTCAGAAAGAAGGGTCTCGTCCCGAAACATCGCCTATCTCCTTCGCTCCTTAGATGCTGCTGCACCCGCTGAGTTTCTCCAGCTTTTTGTGTAACCCTCGATTCTCCAGCATCTGCAGTTCCTTCTTTAACACTTTACATTAGTTATTCACTCAGTTCTACTGTCTAAAGGCGCTTTCTTGTGTGTTAAGTATTCACCCGCAAGATTAATTTTACAATTTTGTGAATCATTCTTCTAAACATTAAACCAATAAGAATTTAAAATTAAGATGAAAACTTAATAGAGGTGTCTCAGTAATATAATATAACTATCAGCAAATCTGTTTATAAATGATGTTTTGTAGTTTTTTGAACTTCTAGAATCAAAGATGTAGGTGAGTATCTTCAAGAGAATAGTGCACATATGTGACTCTTAATCAATGCATCAATAAGTAATATGCATCAATCCTACCATAGACGCTGTACTTCAGGTCATATTGCTGGTGTAAGATAGCCACATTAAGTACATATGATTTTAGATTAAAGAAATGGCAGAACAGTTAAATCAGTACTTTGGTTCTGTCTTCCTTCGTGAAGACAGAACCAATCTCCAAGAAATACTATGGGACTGAGGGAGGGAGGGTCTGAAGGGAATCCACATTAGTCAGGAAATGGTGTTAAGTAAACTGTTGGGACTTTAGGCAGATAAATCCCCAGGGCCTAGTGGTCTACAATCAAGGAGGTGACCCTAGAAATCATTGATGCATTGGTGGTCATTTCCCAATGTTCTCCCGACTCTAGATCAGTTCCTGTGGACTGAAGGGTGGCCAATGTAACCCCACTTTTTAAGAAAGGAGGGAGAGAGAAAACGGTGAATTATAGACCAGTTAGCTTTGCATTGGTAGTGGAGAAGATGCTTGAGTCGATTGTTAAAGATTTTATAGCAGCGCAATTGGAAAGCAGTGACAGGATTGGTCGAAGTCAGCATGGATTTATGAAGGGGAAATCATGCTTGTCTAATCTCTGGAAGTGTTTGAGGATTTAACAAATGGAATGGATAAGGGAGAGCCAGTGGATGTGGTGTATCTGGACTTGCAAAACGCCTTTGACAAGGTCTCACAGGAGATAAGTGTGGAAAATTAGAGCATGTGGTATTGGGGGTAGCGTATTGACATGGATAGAGAACTGGTTGGCAGACAGGAAGCAAACAATAGGAATTAACAGGTCCTTTTTTATTTATATATATATATATATATATATATATATATAACAATATATATTAACAATTTAGACGAGGGAATTAAATGGGACATCTCCAGGTTTGCAGATGACACAAAGCTGGATGGCAATGTGAGCTGTGATGAGGATGCTATGAGGCTGCAGGGTACTTGGATAGGTTGGGTGAGTGGGCTGATGCATGGTAGATGCAGTATAATGTGGATACATGTGAGGTTATCCACTTCAGTGGCAAGAACAGGAAGGCAAATTATTATCTGAATGATGCCAGATTAGGAGAAGTGGAGGTGCAACGAGACCTGGGTGTGCTTGTAAATCAGTCACTGAAAGTAAGCATGCAGGTGCAGGAGGTAGTGACGAAAGCTAATGGCATGTTGGCCTTCATTGCAAGAGGATTTGAGTTTAGGAGCAAGGAGGTCCTATTGCAGTTGTACTGGGCCCTGGTGAGACCGCACCTGGGGTATTGTGAGCAATTTTTGTCTCGTAATTTTGGGAATTATGCTGCAATCCCTCTTGCTATTGAGGGTGTGCAGCGTAGGTTCTCCAAGTTAATTTCCGGGATGGCGGGACCGACATCTGATGAAAGAATGGGTTGACGGGGCTTGTATTCACTGGAATTTAGTAGGAAGAAAGGGAACCTAATAGAAACATATAAAATTCTCATATAAAATGGAGAAGGTAAATGCAAAAAAAATGTTCCAGATGCTGGGGGAGTCCAGAACCAGGGATCACAGTTTAAGAATAAGGGGTAGGCCATTTAGGACTAAAGGAATCAATCGATATGGGGAAAAAGCAGGAATGGGGTACTGACTTTAGATGAAATTTCATGATCATATTGAACGGCTGTGCTGGCTCAAAGGGCCGAATGGCCTAGTCCAGCAACTATTTTTCCATGTTTCTATGTTACTGTCATGATTTGGCACTGATAAGGTACTAAAAAGCAATGCTTCGCTTATGACAGACATGTCAAGTGATGTGAAAATAACCATACACAATGAAAATTATAGGTTCATGTGTTCCTTAAAAGCGTTTTTATCTGATTACAAGTACGATGTGATCTGATTATTTCATGCAAAATTACTGACTTTTTTAAATTCTCTTTCACCCTTTTTAGTTGGTTTCAAATACTTTGGCTGATAATCAGTCAGACATGACTCAGATTAGTGGACAAAACTCTCAATTAGCAAGTGGAGAAGAGCGACAGAAGTCACTGGATCAGCAACGGATGCAAGAGAAAGCCAATCGTATTGTGGCCGAGGCCATTGCCAAGGCTAAAGCTCGGGGTGAGCAGAATATTCCCAAAGTGATTGACCAACTGGTAATCTCTGGCACGGCAGTGGATAGTTCAACTGAGGAGAAGAAGAAAAAGAAAAAACCAAAAGAAAAAAAAGACCCCAAGGACTCCAAAGAAGCGAAGGAAAAAAAAACAAAGTCAACAGCAACTGCTAAGATCAAAAATAACAAAAATGCAAGGTAGGAAAGTGAATATCTTATTACTAACATACATTTTTGATCTTTTTCATGGTAAAGTTGAATTTGTCATATCTAGAAGGTGTTGAGATGTTTGGTTTGTACTTTGTAGGGGGCAATTGCTCCAACATATTGCCATTGTACTTTGGCATCGGAAGAAACGTATAATATACAGTGTAAATATTTTATCAGATATAAACGCTGTTGAGACAGCATACAGTAGAGGTTTCAACATTTTGATATCTTCATGCTGAAATAAGAGTTACCCCTAGTGCAATCAAAAGTTCAGAATTGCATGATAATCGAAGTGCTGGTGTGTTACTGCCCTTAAAAATAGTAAGAATAGCCTACAAGCGGGTACAATTAGACAGACTCCGTAATACAGAGAATGCCTTATTGTATCTCAGAATGCTCTGAAATTGACAGAAACTTGGCAATTTTCATGCATGTATAGTTTAGCAGCCGGCAAACAGTGTTCCTCCATAGGTTGTAATGTTAGCCGACTTGCATGCACAGTCTAAATAACGTGCCATTATTTACAAAATACTTGTGATGTAAAAAAAAACTAAATATCTTATGTAGTTTCCATGAATCAAAGTGAGAAATTCTAATGTGTAGGAAAGAACTGCAGATGCTGGTTTATACCGAAGATAGGCACAAAAAGCTGGAGTAACTCAGTGGGATGGGCAGCATCTTATCAAAGTGAGCAATTCTAATGTGTAGGAAAGAACTGCAGATGCTGGTTTATACCGAACATAGACACAAAAAGCTGGAGTAACTCAGTGGGACAGGCAGCATCTGGAGAGAAGACCCTTCAGACTAGTCGGTGGGGGGGAAAGAAAGGGAAATGAGAAATATAGACCATGATGTAGAGAGATAAAGAACAATGAATGTAAGATATGCAAAAAAGAAAAGATGATAAAGGAAACAGGCCATTGTTAGCTGTGTGTTGGGTGAAAATGAGAAGCCGGTGCTACGTTGGAGAGAGAGGGAATGCTGGGTTACCTGAAGTGGAAGAAATCAATATTCATACCACTGGACTGTAGGCTGCCCAAGCGAAATATGAAAAGCTGTTCCTCCAATTGCATTTAGTCTCAATCTGCCAATGGAGGAGACCAAGGACAGAAAGGTCTGTGGGAATGGGAAGGAGAATTAAAGTGTTTAGCAACCAGGTAATCATGTGGATCCAGGCAGACTGAGCGAAAGTGTTCAGCAAAATGATTGCCCTGCCTACGTTTAGTCTCGCCGATGTATAAGAGTCCACATCTTGAACAACAGATACAGTAGATGAGGTTGTAGGAGGTGCAAGTGAATGTCTGCCTAACCTGAAAGGACTGTTGGGGTCCCTGGACAGAGTCGGGGACAGGTGTTGCATCTCCTGCAGTTGCAGAGGAAGGTACCCGGGGAGGGGTGGTTTGGGTGGGAAGGGATGAGTTAACCAGGAATCTGCGGAGTTGGCAAAATTTCCATGTGGATGTTCCCACAGCGCTGCCTCTATGTTAACTAGGGTGCTCCTTTGGCAGTGCCTGATCTTGGTCCAGTTGCTCTCCTGAATAATTTTCTCGTTTTATCTCCTTTTGTCAGAATCCTGTGTACTGTTAAAATCTCCTCTAGTGAATAATTAATCTACATTTTAACATTACCTTTTGGGATTTAGAACTGTTTTGAAAATATGCACAATTTCATTTTCCTTTGGAAATTACAGGACATGTTTAATGTTGCATTACTGTAGCCAGTGTATGATTTGCTTTCCTAGCTTTGGTTAGGTGGATAAGGTTGTATAACTGGCATTTGGCTGATTGTGTTTTGCTAGACAGTGGTGGCAACATGTGAAGTAAAAATGACTCATTGTTTCCAGCAGGTAATACTGGTATTTTTAACTGCATAAAATGCTGGCTTTAGTTTTGATTATGCTTAACATATGCTTGAACTAATACACATTCTAAAACAGAGTGAATTTTTTCACGGCAATAGTGTATTTAAACATTGCTTTTGCCATATTTATGGATGGTTCATTGTAACTATTAAAATCACTATATTTCAATATGCTATCTAATTTGACATTTTCGATATAATTACTGCAGAATGATGCTAATAGCAGGGCATTGTAGTATTGTGCAAGGTAGTGGTAGCTTGATGATGGGTGATTCATCAGTTGGTGCTCTGATCTGAACCACAAGTTATCGGATAATGCCATTTTGATGTGTTCAGTTTCCTGTTACTGCTGAGCAATGAGTTGGCAAAAAGTTTCATCTTTTTAATACAAAATTATCTCTCATCCAAATGGAGTTCCGAAAATAAATATTGAATGACATCTTTTCGAGCATTAAATGTTTAATTATTTCTTTGTATTCTAAATGTATTTGCGTGCCACAGCTTCAAACAGTGAATAGTAAAATAACATGAATTGACAAGAGCTTATACGGTACAAATTTAATTTTGCCACAACTAATTTTGCCTTGCTGCCAAACAATGCCCGAGTATCTCTGGTACAAGCAGCACCTCTGAAGAGAAGGAATGGGTGACGTTTTCGGTCGAGGCCCTTCATTTCCATCTTTGGTGTAAACCAGCATTTGCAGTTCCTTCATCCTCACAATGCCCATATAAATGTTGGGTGATATTAGAGGAGGACATAAGCATATTTCTCAATGTCTCACAAAGAAAAGATGTGCTTCTGCAACTTCCAACAGCATGATGTGAACATTTTTACTGATGTGACTCGTGTCTCAGTCATGAAAGCAGGAAAATTGATAAGTTGCTGACTCTTGTTTGGACCACAAACCAATTTCCTTGCGTTGCTTGTCTTTGTTTAGTTATTGATCTGATGTAATTACTAGGTTAAAATGGTGTGCTCCCATGCCCAAGCATCAGTGCTATTGTGGAATATCAGCCCAATATGCCATAAAACCACCTTTTGTTTTATTTTTGCACTTTTCCTTAGTGTAAGGGGAACTAGAGCTTTAAATCCAGAAATAACCCTGCCTTGACTTGGGAATGATAAGTGATCATGAGACAGACAATTAACATCCTATTATTTCTACTGGCAAATTGCCAGAAGGGTGTGATTCGCAAAAAATGGAGTTGGGATTACCAACTCCAATGAAACCGTACTTCTGTTTGGAGCATAGCTTTGTCACAGCCAATTTCCACAGACCATTACAAGGCCATTTGGCAACAGTGGTACCATTCAAGGCTCAAGAACTGTTGCATTGCATCATCATTGCAGCAACATTCTGCAGGGATGTCAGCTTCATCCAAATCATGATAATCACTGACATTCATCTGAAGTTCTTCGTAGTTCCCATTTGTTAAGAGGCTCTTGGCTTTTCTATTAGAAAACGGAGGGTAGCTTTGATGAGAATGACCAAAAGCTAATTACCTGTAAACAAATGGCATTTTTGGATGGAAATTCTGCCATGTGCCTCAAGGGGTAAATAATCGTCACACTTCACGCAGTCTCTACATTTCTGATCCTAGTCTTAAAGTTTCTAGAAGGATTAGTTTACCTTTCTTCTGGATCTGGACCTGAATTTTCTTAAGATTGAAATGGGAATAATCCTTGTAACATAGTTGGAATCATTTATAATTTCCAAGGTTTTGGGCATACACACTGTTGACTGCAGCAAGCTAGTTCTGCATTAGAATGAACCATGGAGGTGATATGATATTTGCTTATCCCACTGAGATGCTGGGTTAACTCATACTTGAAAGCAATAACCCCCTATTGAGATGGCACTACTCTTCTGATTTATTCTTTCAAAAAGTGTATACACCTTGCCTTTTGAACTGGCTGTCTCCTGCTGGTCGTGTCTTAGACATGGCAGCGATATCGCCATTTGAGTGAATTTGGACTTTTGCAGTCAGCATCATTTTTTATGCTGTAGCATAGAAGAGAATGGGCTTTATATTAAGCATGTCCAAAACGCAGATTATCTATCAACTGTCCCTGCAACACAACTGTCTTTTCCCTTGCCGTCCACAAATTACTGTCAGCTCTAATGGCGAGTCCACATCATTCCTAATGCAAGAATCCTAAAAGGGGCTCTAATACGAGCTCCCATCAAAGATTAACAGGGCAAAGAAACCCTCAACAATGTTTTCATAAATGCCGTGAAAAACTAAATACATCAACCCTCGCTGATGATTGGTCAAAATGGAGGAGGAAAATTGAGATGGTACTGAGAACCTTGTCATTGAGTGCACACAGAATCTGGTAAAAATGATAGAAGAAACCTATCACCACCCTCAATAACTTTCTTTAGCACACTGGCCAGCCTCTGACCAGTCTGCACATCCCACATTGTCCCCTTCAACTACTTCAGAACCAGAAGTGGTGAGAAAGCAAGTCATTTTTGATCTCCTTTTTGAATTATAAAAAGTTGGTATGAGAAATTAACATTCAGATTATATTGAAAAGGACAAACTGCTAGAATAACTCAGAGGGTCTGGCAATATCCCTGGAGAACATGGATAGGTGATGTTTTGGGTCAGGATCCTTCTGCTGGCTCGGATTGTATTATTTGCTTAAGTTTTATTGGCAGAGAGTGAGCAATTGTGGAAATGATGGAAATAATAGACAACAGATGTTAGAATCTGGAGTAAAACGCAATCTGCTGGAGGAAGTCCCGTGGCTACATTGGTGTAACCAAGTGCAGATTGGGCACCTGCCTTGCCGAGCACCACCACTTTATTTGTCTTGGCAATCTGGAGCTCCCAGTTGCTTTCCATTTTATTCCTCATTCCATTCCCTGCACTGAGTTGTTGATCCACAACCACCTCTGCTGCTAGGGTTAGGTCAAACACAAACTAGAGGAACAGCTGGGTTATATATTCCAACTCTTATTCCTCGTATTGCAACTGGGTGATGGCATGAACATTGAATTCTCCATTTTGAGGTAAGCTATGCTCTCTGTCCCTTTTTCATTCCATCTGATCTACCCAAGTCCTTTCACACAATCTTTTTGATCACCTCCCTCACTGGCTTCATCTGTCCATTACTCCCTCTGGTTTAGTGTTCAGTTTACCAACACAGCGTGGAAACAGGCCCTTCGGCCACTGAGTCTGCGCTGAACACCTGTACACTAGTTCTACCCTACACACTAGGGATGATTTAAGTTCAAGTGAGTTTATTGTCATGTGTCCCTGATAGGACAATGAAATTCTTGCTTTGCATCAGCACACAGGACATGGAAGGCATTTACTACAAAACAGATCAGTGTGTCCATATACCATATATAAATATATACACACATGAATAAATAAACTAATAAAGTGCAAATAACAGATAATGGGTTATTAGTTATCAGAGTTTTGTCCGAGCCAGGTTTAATAGCCTGATGGCTGTGGGGAAGTAGTTATTCCTGAACCTGATCGTTGCAGTCTTCAGGCTCCTGTACCTTCTACCTGATTTACAAAATCCAATTAACCTACAAGCCCGCATGTCTTTGCAGTGTGGCAGTCGCAGGGAGAACAGACACACTCTGTAAAGACAGCACCCATCGTTAGGATTGAACCCGGGCTTAGAAACATAGAAACATATAAAAATAGGTGCAGGAGTAGGCCATTCGGCCCTTCGAGCCTGTACTGCTATTCAATATGATCATGGCTGATCATCCAACTCGGTATCCCATACTTGCCTTCTCTCCATACCCCCTGATCCCTTTAGCCACAAGAGCCACATCCAACTCCCTCTTGAATGTAACCAATGAACTGGCCTCAACAACCTTCTGTGGCAGAGAATTCCAGAGACTCACCACTCTCTGTGTAAAGAATGTTTTCTTCATCTCGGTCCTAAAGGAATTCCCCCTTATCCTTAGACTGTGACCCCTTGTTCTGGACTCCCCCAACATTGGGAACAATCTTCCTGCATCTAGCTTGTCCAACCCCATAACAATTTTGTAAGTTTCTATAAGATTCCCCCTCAATCTTCTAAATTCCGGTGAGTACAAGCCGAGTCTATCCAGTCTTTCTTCATATGAAAATCCCAACATCCCAGGAATCAGTCTGGTGAACCTTCTCAGTCTGGTGAACCTTCTCTGAACTCCCTCTATGGCAAGAATGTCTTTCCTCAGATTTGGAGACCAAAACTGTACGCAATACTCCAGGTGTGGTCTCATCAAAACCCTGTTTTGGTGCTGTAACGCAGAAACAATATTGCTGCGCCACTGTGAAGCGTAAAGCATCTGATATGTTTTTGTTGGTCTCCTTTTATTTATCCTCCACCTTCCCATGTTTCCTACTGCCCTCTCTCTTCCTGGTCTCCTCCCCTCCCCACTGTTCTCATCTGTTTAACATACCTTTCTTATTTGATTCCATGCATCTCCTTCTTTTCCAGTGGCATTCCATTGTCTTTAGCCCTTTGTTGCCTTCCAGCCTCTGTCATTATTGCCACCCTTCTCTTCCCCACCTGACACTAATTGCCAAACAACTTCTCACTTGGATCTACCTTGCTTACTACTATTGCTCCATTCCTTACCCCTCATCCCTAAACTGGCTATCTCCTATCTATTGTTCCAGAATAGATTTAAGGCACTGGCCCAAAATATCGATTGTCCATTTCCTTCCGCAGATGCTGTTTGACATTGCTAGGTTCCTCCTGTGGTTTGTATGTGAATAATGAACTTTGATCTTTAAATAACCTTGAAAAGCATTTCCAATATGCAAAGTTGTCATCCGGCCATTTTGACCTAGCAATGACGTCTGAATGCATACACAATTCAAATTAAAACCAAGCCTAATCGCAGCCAATCAGGATCTAACTCGAGCATGAATACTTGCTAACTCGAGCATGAAAACTCCACTTGAGACAACCTGATAACATAGTCAGTTCCACGTTGTGGCTATAGTCAGGCTATAGTCTGCTGCAAATTGAAACAAATGGAAAGTGTCTATTAAAAAATTACTAATTATATATTTTGGCTTTTCTGAACTTATTGTGATCCAATTTGTGATAAGACTGGGTGAGTTTGTAGGTGAATTATACATGTTGGTGTTTAAAGGAGGTTTGTCGAAACGGAAATGGAAAATCCCCCACCTACTCAAAAGGTTTGGGGAAAATAATTGTTCAACTACTGTTTTGTTTCAAAATGTGTAAGAATGAAGATTACTGTAAAGCTTTGCACCTTCCTGTTCTGAAATGAAAAGATATGATCTGAGAAGTTACCTTTTGGAATAATTAGCAGATTCTGAAAAATCACACGAGCTGAACTAAATAACCCACTGTGTGCGATGAATAGCATTTTCAATAATGTATTGCAGGCAATAATTAAACAATAGGTGCAGGAGTAGGCCATTTGGCCCTTTGAGCCAGCGCCGCCATTCAATGTGATCATGGCTGATCATCCCCAATCAGTACCCCATTCCTGCCTTCTCCCCATATCCCCTGAATCTGCTATTTTTAAGAGCCCTATCTAGTTCTCCCTTGAATGCATCCAGAGAACCTGCCTCCACCACCCTCTGAGGCAGAGAATTACCCAGATTCACCATTCTCTGTGAGAAAAGGTGTTTCCTCATCTCCATTCTAAATGGGTTACTCCTTATTCTTAAACTGTGGCCCCTGGTTCTGGACTCCCCCAACATCGGGAACATGTTTCCTGCCTCTGGCGTGTCCAAGCCCTTAACAATCTTATATGTTTCAATGAGATCCCCTCTCATCCTTCTAAACTCCAGAGTATACAAGCCCAGCTGCTCCATTCTCTCAGCATATGAAAGTCCCGCCATCCCGGGAATTAACCTTGTAAACCTACTTTGCACTCCCTCAATAGCAAGAATGTGCTTCATCAAATTAGGGGACCAAAACTGCACACAATACTCCAGGTGTGGTCTCACTAGAGCTCTGTACAATTGCAGAAGGACCTCTTTGCTCCTATATTCAATTCCTCTTGTTATAAAGGCCAACATGCCATTCGCTTTCTTCATTGTTAAATTAAATACTTAATTTTAATAGTTGCTCTATAAATGAGGTGCTTCATTTTGCAAAATACGCAATGACTTAATATCTTAAAGTATGTTTCTTTTAACCTGCTACCCAATCAAATAATTGTAGCACATTAAAATGGCAGCTTCATGATATTGATTTGTGAGTAGCGGCAATTTGAATTGACCATCGCATGCATTCCTTGGTGGATACCAATCAGCCAGTTGTTGTTGTTTATAGCAGAATTTTATGTTTGCATTCAGACACCTTGCATTGAGTGACCAAAAACAGATGAGAGTGTAAACCTAGTGAAGTACTGAGTCGTTGGAGTACTCTTTTTAAAATCCGAAATAACAAAATTACGTTGAGATCCTAAAGTGCGCTACCAGGACTATAATATCAGCAACAAAATGGGATGGCATAATAGCACAGTGGTAGAGTTGCTGCCTTAAAGTGCCAGAGACCCAGGTTTGATCCTGACTACGGGTGCTATCTGTATGGAGTTTGTACATTTTCCCTGTGACTGCGTGGGTTTTCTCTAAGTTTCCTCCCACACTTCATAGGTGTGCAGATTTGTAGGTTTATTTGTGTATAAGTTGCCATTAAATTAATAGCAGCAGGAGTTAAAATTGGATCTCCATGCATTTAACCCCGCTTCATGACCGAACTAAAGTTGTTTTAGCTCCTGAAATTCTATGGTTCCAGAAGATTCGTAACCTAGTGCAAGTACAGATATTAAATGGTTAACATACAAGATAATTCCATCACTTCGATGATTTTGGGAGTGCACTGTGCTTTGTTCTGAAATTTTCATTTTATTCAAACAGGAATAGTTTTGTGCACTATTATTATTATTAATGTTTAGTGTTTTCTGAGTCATTCGTAAATGTCACTATGTCATGTTGTTACTTGTGGGCGGAGCACCAAGGCAAATTCCTTGTATGTGAATACTTGGCCAATAAACTTACTTACTGACACAACCAGTTGCAAATCCTCTATCATACATTAACATTGACTTGCATTGGGTTTTGGAGCTTTGCCTTGGAGGCAGAACACCTCCAGCTCTTATTTATTTATTTTCCCCCTGGGCATCTCTTTGGCCACATCTTCATTGACAGAGAAGTGTCTGGTACCATTAAATGCTGGCAATATTCAGCTGTAGATCTGCACGTTCTGACATAATTCTAGCAGTCTTCAGTATGCTGTAGAACAGGTCCAGGTTCTATCAGTGTTCTCTCAGTTTAAAAGAAACACTGGGAAGTTAAAAATCTTCAGGCACACTGCAGTCTTACCTTTCTCATGTTGAAGCAGACAGTTCCTGATCTTAGTGTTCTCTTTTGCAATGAGCTAAGGTTTTCACACAAAGACAAGTTCTGAATCCTACAAGATTACTTAACTTTGGTAATGCAAATGTGCTGCCAAATCTCTTATCCATGCATCTGATACTTAACTTGAGGCCGATTAGGAAAAGGGGAGATGCAACGAGACCTGGGTGTCATGGTACACCAGTCATTGAAAGTAGGCACGCAGGTGCAGCAGGCAGTGAAGAAAGTGAATGGTATGTTAGCATTCATAGCAAAAGGATTTGAGTATAAGAGCAGGGAGTTTCTATTGCAGTTGTACAGGGTCTTGGTGAGGCCACACCTGGAGTATTGCGTACAGTTTTGGTCTCCTAATCTGAGGAAAGACATCCTTGCCATAGAGGGAGTACAGAGAAGGTTCACCAGACTGATTCCTGGGATGGCAGGACTTTCATATGAAGAAAGACTGGATAGACTTGGCTTGTACACAGTAGAATTTAGAAGATTGAGGGGGAATCTTATAGAGACGTACAAAATTCTTAAGGGGTTGGACAGGCTAGATGCAGGAAAATTGTTCCTGATTTTGGTGAAGTCCAGAACAAGGGGTCACAGTTTAATGATAAGGGGGAACTCTTTTAGGACCGAGATGAGAAAATCATTTTTCACACAGAGTGGTGAATCTGTGGAATTCTCTGCCACAGAAGGTAGTTGAGGCCAGTTCATTTGCTATATTTAAGAGGGAATTAGATGTGGCCCTTGTGGCTAAAGGGATCAGGGGGTATGGAGAGAAGGTAGGTACAGGATACTAAGTTGGATGATCAGCCATGATCATATTGAATGGCGGTGCAGGCTCGAAGGGCCGAATGGCCTACTCCTGCACCTATTTTCTATGTTTCTATGTTTAACTTGAGCAAAACAGTAAGTGCTGCAAGAACTCAATGGGGTTGGCTGATTCTGTGAAGGAAATGCGCAGAAAACATTTTGTGTAGGAACCCTTTTTCAGACTCATTGGAGTAAAGTGGAAAAACTGGAAACGTGTGGAGATGGGAATGTATAGGGGGATACAGGAGATGGGGGTATTTGGTAGATTTTATTAAAGTGTATTTTTATACATTTTAGTTTCACCACGTAGAAATTACAGCTGGATTTATACATAGCCCCCCTATTTCAGGGCACCATAATGTTTGGGACACATGGCTTCACAGATGTTTGTAATTGCTCAGGTGTGTTTAATTGCCTCCGTAATGCAGGTATAAGAGAGCTCTCAGCACTGAGTCGTTCCTCCAGTCTTTCCATCACCTTTGGAAACTCTTATTTTTGTTTAACAACATGAGGACCAAAGTTGTGCCAATGAAAGTCAAAAAAGCAATTATGAGACTGAGAAACAAAAATAAAACTCTTAGAGATAGTAGCCAAACCTTAGGCTTACCAAATCAATTGTTTGGAACATCATTAAGAAGAAAGAGAGTACTGGTGAGCTTACAAATTGCAAAGGGACTGGCAGGTCAAGGAAGACCTCCGCAGCTAATGACAGAAGAATTATCTATAATAAAGAAAAATCCCCAAACACCTGTCCAGCAGATCAGAAACACTCTTCAGGAGTCGGGTGTGGATTTGTCAATGACCACTGTCCGCAGAAGACTTCATTAACAGAAACACAGAGACTAGGCTGCAAAATGCAAACCACTGGTTAGCCGCTAAAAAAGAATGGCCAGCTTACAGTTTGCCAAGAAGTACTTAAAGAGCAACCACAGTTCTGGAAAAAGGTCTTGTGGACATATGAGACGAAGATTAACGTATATCAGAGTGATGGCAAAAGCAAACTATGGAGGAGAGAAGGAACTGACCAAGGTCCAAAGCATACTGCCTCATCTGTGAAACACGGTGGTGGGGGTGTTATGGCCTGGGCATGTATGGGTTCTGAAAGTACTGGCTCACTTATCGTCATTGATGATACAACTGCTAATGTTTGTAGCATAATGAATTCTGAAGTGTATAGACACCTATCTGCTCAAGTTCAAACAAATGCCTCAAAACTCTGGTTGGCAGTTCATTCTACAGCAAGACAATGATCCCAAACATATTGCTAAAGCAGCAAAGGAGTTTTTCAAAGTTAAAAAAATGGTAATTTCTTGATTGGCCAAGCTAATCGCCTGATCTGAACCCAATTGAGCGTGCTTTTTATATGCTGAAGAAACAACTAAAGGGGACTAGCCCCCAAAACGAGCATAAGCTAAAGATAGCTGCAATAGAGGCCTGGCAGAGTATCACCAGCAACTGGTGATGTCCATGAATCGCAGACTTCAAGCAGTCATTGCATGCAAAGGATATGCAACAAAATACTAAACATGACACGTTGCAGTGTCCCAAACATTATGGTGCCCTGAAATGGGAGGACTATGTATAAACACTGCTGTAATTTCTACATGCTGAAACCAAAATGTATTGGCCTTTATTAAAATCTGCCAATGTGCACTTTAGCACATGTGATTTTTTTTCTAATACAAATCTCAAATTGTGGAGTACAGAGGCAAATAAATAAATGATGGGTCTTTTTCCCCAAACATTTGCCGAATTTATTTTGTCCCATAGAAAATAGGTGCAGGAGAATGGCACCAACATTCAATATGATCATGGTTGATCACCCTGTTCCTGCTTTCTCCCGATATCCCTTGATTCTGTTCACCCTAAGAGATATATCTAACGCTCTCTTGAAAACA
Organism: Raja brachyura; assembly: GCA_963514005.1. The sequence goes on from OY740784.1 coordinate 55,083,399, forward strand.
TCCCGTGAATTGGCCGCCTCCTGCCTTTTGTGGCAGAGAATTCCACCGATTCACAACTATCTGGGTGAAAACGTTTTTCCTCATCTCAGTCCTAAGTGGCCTGCACTGTGGGTGAAAACATTTTTCCTCATATCATTCCTAAGTGGCCCACACTCTAACACTGTGATGCTGGTTCTGGTCTCCCCCAACATCGGGAACATTTTTCCTGCATCTAGCCTGTCCAATCCCTTAAGGGCCTGTCCCACATAGGCGACTCTTTAGGCAACTGCCAGGGACTAGTTTTAATGGAATTCACCTACGACACCTGGCGACAACCTACAACGAGCACCTACACCAACACCTATGTCAGGCACGTGCCGTGAGTAATTACTCACGGTAGGCAGTCAGTCGGCTTTAAAAAATAAAAATAAGTAACAATTCAATTTTCCCAAGGCTTCTAAATCTCCTTCATTTTTTAATTACTGAATGGGAGGGGGACGGAGGATGAAGGCAGGTGGAGAGATGGTGGGAAAAACGGGAGCACACTGGGACATTGAATCGGTTGTCATCTTATTGAATGACAATACTAATTGAAGGGTCCAATTGGAAGGAGAGTTCCTTTCACAGCGTGTGGAGAGTCTGTGCCAGGGGTTAAAGATAGGGAGAGGGCAGGAGTGTTGAGAAGGAGGGGGACGGGGATCATGTCAGACTCACTCACCGCTGCCGCAGCACTCCGGGCATGGACAGCAGAACTGGCCGCCACTTCCGGGAAGTAAGCAGCTTGGGTGACTGCGAGCGGCCGCCGGGCACAATGGCAGAACCAGCTGCCACTTCAGCGCCTTCTGCTGGCCCACTCACCTCTGGCAGTGCTCTCCGTCTGAACACCTCTCACCTGCCGCTCGCCGGCTTCACTCATGTCAGCTGCTTCCCGCAAATCTTTAAATTCCCATAGTCGAGGAACCTCAATTGGTCCCTTGAGTGCGCTGTCGGAATTTAAGGATTTGCGGGAAGCCAGCCAGCGAGCGGCAGGAGAGAGGTGTTCAGATGGAGAGGTGTGCGGGGACCAGCAGAAGGGGCTGAAGTGGCAGCTGGTTCTGCTGTTTGATCCCGGTGGCCACTCGCAGTCACCCGAGCTGCTTCCTTTCTCGGAAGTGGCGGCGAGTTCTGCTATCCGTTCCTGGAGCGCTGCGGCAGCCACCCAAGTTAATTCACTCTCTGGCCACAATGTGGTGGCTCCGTGCCCGGAGCGTCGCAAGCGGGTTACTGGCCCCGATCCCCTCCTTCACAACGCTCCTGCCCTCCTCGCAACTTTACCCCTGGCCAGACTCCCCAAACACTGTGAAAGGAACTCTCCCCACCCACCCCGGGAAATATGGTATTACAAAACGCAAAGCACCAAGAAATGTACTTACCACATTATTGGTACACAAATTCCATTCTTCACTCTGTTTCCTAAGATACTCTTAAAATAATGACAATCCATATTTGAAAAACCCGCCAAGAAACTAGTGCTGCGCATGCGCAGAATACTGCTGTGCATGCGCAGTACTGCAAAGACAGAATTTCAGCTGCCTTCAGCCCCGCTTTAAATTGATAGCTTGAAGCAGCGCTGACGGCACGTGCGCTGCACAGACCTTCAAGGGTCACAAGTGCTGCGGTTGAAAGGCACGGAAAATTATGCCCACCTAAGAGATCTATGTCTTAGATAGACATATTTCTCCCATGCCTTTATTATTAATATTTAATAATTGGCATTTCATAATTTTAGTCAGGGTAGGCAGTGCCTACCCTGACAGCACATGCCTGACCTACGACAGCATCTATTCAACATGTTGAAAATTTTGTGGCAGTCGCCTGTAGTCGCCCCAAAAATTGCCTATGTGGGACAGGCCCATTAAGAATTTTATGTTTCTATAAGATCCTCTCTCATTCTTCTAAATTCCAGTGAATGTAAGCCCAGTCGATCCATCCTTTTGTCATGTCAGTCCCGCCATCCCGGGAATTAACTTGGTGAACCTATGCTCCACTCCCTCAATAGCAAGAATGTCCTTCCTCAAAATGGAGACCAAACCTGCACACTACTCCATGTGTGGTATCAGCAGGGCCTTGTCCAACTGCAGGACCTCCTTGCTGCTCTACTCAAATCCTCTTGCTATGAAAGCCAACATGCCATTTGCTTTCTTAAATGCCTGCTGTACCTGCATGCTTAGTTTCAGTGACACCCATTGCACCTTGTTGCACCTCCCCTTTTCCTAATCTGACACCATTTCCTAATCTGCCTTCTTGTTCTTGCCACCAAAGTGGATGACCTCACATTTATCCACATTATACTGCATTAATGACCAGCTCTGAAATAATTCTGCATTGCTCTAAATTGTGGTTGTTGATGCTTCCCCTCACTCATCTGCCTGCTATTGGTAACCAGGTATCCAGGTATCATTTGTAGAATCATAAACAATTAAATATAGCCATTCCATCTTGGCTATATTCTCCTGCCTTGAGACCTGCTTTTCCCATTCTGATGATATATTCTGTCATGTATTTTAATGCACTGAAGCATTTGCAGGGTGCTTGAACACCATGTTTTGCTTGTTCATAAGCAGAAGCAAGAACTATTTTGTTGGGAAGATGGTGCAGCAGTACTGGGGTATGGGCCTTGGCTCTATCGAGAATGTTGTCAATGTCTTTGATTTTCAATGAACGCTCATTGGGTGACATTAAGAGGTTAAATATACTTCATCAATGGTATTGCAGACAGATTTTGGTGAGCAAGTACCATTAGTATAAAGGAAGAAACTGAGAATTGTTAAGAATGTTCATTTATTGGTGTAAGGTGATAGACTCTGAATTAGCACTAAAATTGTGGACTTTGGGGAAACGTGGTTTTGCTTATTTGTGAAATTCTATTCATATGGACATTCTTCTATGTTATTTAACATACAGTAAAGTGCGGCTTTAAGTGCCCAAAATTATTATCCCACAAATTGGACTCATTATTTTTGTGGAAAACATTCAAAGCAATTAATGGTCCAGCAGGTCCTATGAATGGGAAGGTGTGTTTTGGAAGGTTCAAAAAGACAATGAGAATCCCTTAACACTGAAATATTTCTGGAGGATGATGATGGAAGGCTATTGATACCAAATATTCAAGAGAGAATAATTGTGCAGAAATTGGATGGGAGCTGAAGGCATGGAAACATTATGCAACCATATTGTATAGTGATATTTTGGTCTACTGTACACCATGTTTGATAGGGAAATAAAAAAACAATTAAAGTTGGTTACAAAGTGTTGGTCACCATGTTATTGGAAAGATGATGTCGAGCTGGAAAGGGTGTAGAGAAAATTTGCGAGGATGTTGCCAGGACTTGAGGCCCTGAGCTATAGGGAGAGGTTGCGCAGGGTAGGACTTTATTCCTTGAAGCGCAGGAGGATGAGAGGTGATCTTAGAGGTGTACAAAATCGTGAAATAAATAAATCTGGGAAATACATAAGAGTATTTTGCCCAGAGTAGGAACAGTGGAATTGGGAACCAAAGGACACGGGTTTCAAGTGAGGTGGAATAATTTAATAGGAACCTGAGGGGTACCATTATGGCACAAAGGGTGGTGGGTATATGGAACGAGCAGCCAGGAAGGTAGTTGAGGCAGGTACCATCATAACATTTAAGAGATGTCTGGGTTTAGAGCGTTATGGGCCAAGAACAGGCAAATGGGACTAGTGTAGATGTGGGCTTCATGTGGGCAAGTTAGGCCAAAGGGCCTGCTTCTACACTGTAGCTCAACAATTTTCTTTACTGCGTGATATGCTGGCAATGTTAGATTGAAAAATGTGTTCTAATATTCAAACTTCTTAATGATTTAAAGAAAATAATTGTGCATCTATTTTAAATGAAGTGTCATATAACTTAGATGACATTTGATATTAAACTGAAAGTGTTTGATTTATAATGCAAGGCCACCCATAGTGACTGTTATTTGCTAATTATCTACTTAATTGTTTTTTAAAAGTAGTTCAGAACTTGCATCCTATTTTGGTCACAGCCTTAACCAAATGGAGTGTGGTTTTGAAACGATGATTAACTTGCTTATAGAAAACGTGGTTTTGGCAAGGGATCAAACGGTTAGCCGTTCTTTTTTGATTTGAGCAAATTTTGGGAAACGTGTAAGGTCTTAAAACACCTTTTGCACTGATTTGTTAAAAGAACCCGCAAAATTGCTGCCGCGCAGGTGTTACAAATGCTGATGGCTGAGTGAGGGAAGCAGATGGCTTTAGTTGGTGGCGTCAAGCCAAGAGAGCAGGTGCTGGTCATGTGACTGCTGGTTACCAGGGTAATCTTATTGCTCTTGGCGTGCAGATGAAAGGAAAGGGGCCCCAGTGTTCAGCTGTGGTATTGTATAATTTGCGGCTGTTAGAGCGGAAATAAATGCTGGAAATGGAGTCTCATGGCAAGAGAAGTTGATGGTAGTGTTTAGTAAATACTAAAATAATTGGTGTGGCAATAGGGCTGAAAATTAAGTGATTTTTTTTTATAGCTACATCAGATTGGTGTATGGTTCAGCATGCCCTTTTATATAAATCTTTTTGTCATTACATCTACATTACATATAAATAAGGGAATTTATGTTCTTTGAACATGTGCATGATTCCCAGCAGTTAATTATTTTATAATTGCTTTGTCCAAGAGGGTTCAGTTGGATAGTTTGGTGGATTTCAGTTTGCACACTAGCTTTGTTTAACATTCTCCACCGTCTTCCTGTCGAAAACGTTATTCTGTTAACTGTAAAGTGTGTTTAATCCTTTTTTTGGGTTCCACTTACTCGTGTTAGTAACTTGGTCAATGTGCTAGGGCATAACTGGAAGTTATCTTCACTTGTAGAATCGACAACTCTCTGAATACTGAAGGGGATTATAAATTGCTCATCTGGAAGTGCAAATTTGCTTACTTAATGTGCAATTACAGGAGGTAAATTTGGTAATCTGGCACAAACATAATTTACCGTATTATATCCTGTTTAAGAAAGAAATGCAGATGCTGGGGGGGGGGGGGGGGTAAAAGAAAGGAAGAGGCGGAGACAGTAGGCTATGGAATAGCTGGGAAGGGGAGGGGAAGGAGGGAGATAGTGAGAACTACCTGAAATTGTCAATATTGCTGGGGTCTAAACTACCCAAGCGTAATATGAGGTGCTGCTCCTCCAATTTGCCATGGAGGAGGCCCAGGACAGAAAGGTCGGATTCGGAATGGGAGGGGGAGTTGAAGTGCTGAGCCACCGGGAGATCAGGTTGGTTATTGCGAACTGAGCGGAGGTGATGGACAAAGTAGGTATGTTGCAAAACTTACCTTGAGCAGCGCTGCAGTTCTGCCGCTCCCCGTGTGCGCGACTTTAGCGCCTTTCAGAGGGGGGGCGGGCTTAAAGTGCTGTTTTTCAACAGACCTGGATAATCGATGAATGTCGGGCGATTTCGTTGCGGAAGAAAAATCGCTCCGGCATTTCATCAATGAAGGTATTTTTAAATTACTCTAAATTATTTGTTAACTAGAGTAATTTAAAAATCACCGTCAAAAGCCGTGAGCACTGACAACCGGAAGGATTTTCCGTAGGGGAGAAAAAAAGGTAAATAGTTTATTTTTATATTAAAAGTTGTTTTTTTCAGGAGGCTTTAATAATATTTTTATGTTGCGAAATGGGGTCCCAAAAAATGTATGAACAAACAGTATTTTTCCTCCGGACTTCACCGCTAACCGCAACGTTCTAATCCACCGCATTCCACTAAAACCCACACGCTAGTTGATTTAAATGGCCATTAATTTACAGGCTTTAAACACTAAATTCCTTCCATTTGGCCCAGAAATTCATGAAAATGAGATTTAAAAATTGTGTTATATTGTGGATTATTGTGTGAATGTTATTTGGACACTTAGGCAATTTAAAAAAAGTTTATCTTTTCTTAAGAAATGGATAGATGTTTAGATCTACTCATTGAATTTTGTAATTAGCTACAATTAGATAACTAACTAATTATATGCTTTAATTTCAGGTAATCCAAGTAAGATTGTTTAATATTTGTTTCAGAATGCTTCAATCTATAATAACTGAAAATTTCATTGAGTTCTCTTAATTTTTAAGAAAGTTATGGGCTTTTAACTTTTCCAGATCACAGCTTTTGAGTTAAGTCAATTGAAAGGCAATGGGGAGCAAGATGCTAATTTCCGAGTATGAAAATGGCCATAACTTTCTTAATACTGAAGATATGAAAGTAAATTAGGTGTCAAATTAAACTTCTTTTTATGCTTTATCTGATGGGATAAATTGCAGACTTGATTTTTTAAATCTTAAAATGTTGTAACATTGCTAGACGGGAATGTATTATTCTTCAATTTGAGAGTAAAGAGCATATACTTCCCATTCTTTTATTATTTCCTGTCTGTGTTTACAGGTAATGAATATATTTGGAGGTATTGTTCTTTGTGGCATGTGAATAAGTAATTGGGGATTAAATTTTATCAAGTTATAGATATTATTTGACTTTTTCAAAGAAAACAAATGTTTGAAAACCTTTTGAAATTAGCTCGATTTTATTTGCCAATACTAAACTAGGTAAGAAAACCTATAAAGAAAACCCTATAATAGAAAGTGGGATACGCATCTGGAAACAACTAAAGAAAACATTAAAATTGGAATGTATACCACTAGCTCTCCCCATTGTAAACAATGTTACATTTAAACCTTCAATGATGGGCAAAGGTTTTTTACAATGGACAAATTATGGAATTAATAAGATGGGCGATCTCTACAGGGAAAACTCCTTTCTTTCATTTCAAGAATTACAACAAATTTATGGATTACATTCAAAAGATTACTTTAGATATTTACAAATTAGAGACTATGTAAAATCAAACACACAGGAATTTAGAAATAGAAAGGCAGAAAGTTTAGTGTCTAAATAAACACCCAAATACAGAAAAATTGATATCATATATTTATAATATTTTCTTGGAAAATGACATACCAATGACAGAAACATATAGGCAATCATGGGAAAACGAATTAGGTCAAATAATTAGACCAGAAGTATGGGATGAAAGTTTACAACATATACACCACTGTTCGTTAAATGCTAGACACTCTTTGATATAATTTAAAGTATTACATAGATTGCATTATTCAAAATTATATAGAATTTTTCAAATATATCTGCCATATGCAGATAAATTTAACGCACTCATTCACAACTGTATAAAATTACTAACTTTTTGGACAGAAATTTTTAAGATAATTCCTGACTCAAAATTAATAATATGAATATTAGAAACAGATCAATTAATAACAATGAATCAAAGAATTTTTATCGATTACAGTTTAATAATTGGGAAAAAATTAATACTGAGATTTTGGAAAGGTCCTACATCCCCCACAATCAAAATGTGGATCACTGGAATGTCGGAGACACTTCACCTGGAAAGATTAAGACTTGGCCCATTGGGCAAGTTGGATCATTTCAGAGGGATATGGTCTCCATTTATTGAATATTTAAAGGGTCAAAATGGCTCGGTGCGAGAACCTGACTGAGCCTGAATGAAGGAATAGACGAAGAATTACATATAATAACCCATGGATATATCTCCAATGATGTATAAACTGCTTAATATTTCATTCGTCTTTTTGAATTTCTATTTTTAATTTATTTTTCTCTATATCCTACCTATATTAAAAATAAAAAATGCATAGAAGTACAAATAAGAAATAATTGTTAATATTTATAATATTAAGAATGTATATGACATGTATATTCTTCCTTTAATATGGACTTCTAATAAAAATGTTTAACAAGAAAACAAGTTAGGAAGTCTACCACAGGCAGGACCTACACGGTGAATGGTAAAGCTCTGGGGAGTGTTGCAAGAGAAATAAAGTGGTAAATGGACAAGGGAAAGGAATTAAATGAAGCGTTACTCTGGAAAAGATGAAAGGTGGCCTGACTTGAGAAAGATTTTAAAAAGACCCATTGCGAGAGAGAACAACGCATGTTGGTAACAGAAATAGCAACCGACATTCACTTGTAGATGACCAAGTGTTCTGAAACTATTCTGATGAGTGCAGCTTATTAGAGGCAGAATTATACAATAACAGGCCATTTGGCCCAACTCTATGCCTATCCAGGGGTCTTCCTGATCCCATCCCATTTGCTTGCATTTAGTTTAGAGATACAAGGTGGAAACTGGGCCTTCAGCCCACGGAGTCCGCATCGACAAGCGTTCCCTGCACATTAACACAATCCCATACACACTACGGTTAATTTTACATTGATACCAAGTCAAATTAACCTACAAAACTGTACGTCTTTGGAGTGTGGGAGGAAACCGAAGATCTTGGCGAAAACCCACGGGGGAACTTTCAAACTCCCTACAGACAGCGCCTGTAACCTAGATCAAACCCGGGTCTCTGGCGCTGTAAATGCTGTAAGGCAGCAACTTTACCGCTGTGCCACCGAGGCACCCAATGTATAAAATAAGTCCATGGTCCCAGTGTAAATTCAGACCTTGAATTTTCAGTATGAAATCTGCTGAACTCATGGCTTCCTATTCTACAGGTGGCCTGGGATATGGAATTTGTCTTAATGCAAATGCTTCCTTGCATTTTTTCAGATAGCAATAAATTGTTTGGCGGTATTCATTAATGACTGAATTCAATTTCTAATCCATTAGTTAAATTATTTATAGTACCATTGAATATTGAATGAAATGAAGAATTGGTATGTGTGAAGTGTGATACAATATGGGTTACCATTAAATAATACAATTTATGATTTACGGATAAATTGGCTGAGGGATGGTTCTTATGAACAGCATGCTTGCGTAACGTGGTGGCCTAGCTAGTCACTTTCAATTCACCTCTGGAATTCACTTCTTTGGTCCTTGTTTAGAACAAGACTACTATATCCAGTGGGAAGGAGGAACTGAAGGGAATCCACATTAATCAGAAAATGGTGTTGGGTAAACGGTTTGGACTGAAGGCAGATAAATCCCCAGGACCTGATGATCTGCATCCCAGAGTACTCGATGAGGTGGCCCTTGAAATTGTGAATGCATTGGTGATCATTTTCCAATGTTCTCTTGAATCTGGCTACCCTCCAGTCCACAGTAACTACTCCACTTTTTAAGAAAGGATGGAGAATGAAAATGGGATTTATAGACCAGTTAGCCTTACATCGGTAGTGGGGAAGATGCTGGAGTTGATTATTAGAGATGTGTTATAGCAGCACATTTGGAAAGCAGTGATGGGATCGGTCAAAGTCAGCATGAAAACCATGCTTGACTAATCTTTAAGAATTGTTTGAAGTTGTAACAAATAAAATGGACAAGGGAGATCCAGTGGATGTGGTGTATCTGGACTTTCAAAAAGCCCTTGACAAGGTCCGCACAAGAGATTAGTTTGCAAAAATAGAGCACATGGTTTGGTGGGTAGAGTTTTGACGGATAGAGAACTGGTTGGCAGACGGGAAGCAAAGAATAGGAATTAATGGGTCCTTTTCAGAATGGAAGGCAGTGACAAGTGGGGTGCCGCAAGACTCGGTGCTGGGACCCCATTATATTATTGATTTAGACGAGGGAATTAATTTGTGGATGACACAAAGCTGGGTAGCAGTGTGAGCTGTGAGGAGGATGCTATGAGGCTGCAGAGTGACTTGGGTGAGTGGGCAGAATGATGGCAGATGCAGTATAATGTGGATAAATCCACTTTGGTGGCAAGATCAGTAAGGCAGATGATTATCTGAATGGTGTCAGATTAGGAGAACAGGAGATGCAACAAGACCTGGGTGTGCTTGTAAATCAGTCACTGAAAGTAAACATGCAGGTACAGCAGGCAGTGAAGAAAGCTAATGGCATGTTGACCTTCATTGTGACAGGATTTGAGTTTAGGAGCAAGGAGGTCCAACTGCAGTCGTACAGGGCCCTGGGGAGACCGCACCTGGTGTATCGTGTGCAGTTTTGGTCTCCTAATTTGAGGAAGAACATTATTGCTATTGGGGCAGTACAGCATAGATTCACCAGATTAATTCCCGGGAAGGGGGGACTGACATATGATGAAAGAATGGGTCGAATGAGCTTGTATTCACTGGAATGTAGAAGGAAAATAGGGGATCTTACCGAAACATATACAGTGCTCTCCATAATGTTTTGTACAAAGACCCATCATTTATTTATTTGCCTCTGTACTACTCAATTTGAGATTTGTAATAGAAAAAAATCACATGTGGTTTAAGTGCACATTGTCAGATTTTATTAAAGGGTATTTTTTATACATTTTTGTTTCACCATGTAGAAATTACAGCTGTGTTTATACATAGTGTGTCCGTGTTGTTGTCCCCCGTCTCAGGTGTGTTTAATTGCCTCCTTAATGCAGGTATAAGAGAGCTCTCAGGAAACCTAGTCTTTCCATCACCTTTGGAAACTTTTATTGCTGTTTATCAACATGAGGACCATAGTTGTGCCAATAAAAGTCAAAGAAGCCATTATGAGACTGAGAAACAAGAATAAAACTATTAGAGAAATCAGCCAAACCTCAGGTTTACCAATATCAACTGTTTGGAATATCATGAAGAAGAAAGAGTACTGGTGAGCAGGCCAAGGAAGACCTCCACAGCTGAAGACAGCAGAATTCTCTCTATAATAAAGAAAAATCCCGGAACACCTGTCCGACAGATCAGAAACACTCTTCAGGAAACAGGTGTGGATTTGTCAATGACCACTGCCCACAGAAATAGAGGCCGCACTGCAAGATGCAAACCACAGGTTAGCCAGAAAAATAGGATGGCCAGGTTACAGTTTGTCAAGAAGTACTTAAAAGAGCAAGCAAAGTTCTGGAAAAAGGTCTTGTGGACAGATGACGCGAAGATTAACTTATATCAGAGTGATGGCAAGAGCATTGATGTCATTCGACAGCAATACAATGATCCCAAACATACTACTAAAGCAACAAGGGAGTTTTTCGAAGCTAAGAAATTGTCACTTCTTGAGTGGTCAATTCAATCACGTGATCTGAACCCAATTGAGCATGTCTTTCATATGCTGAAGAGCATACTCAAGGGGACTAGCCCCCCCAAAAAACATAAGCTAAAGATGGCTGCAATACAGGCCTGGCAGAGCATCACCAGAGAAGATACCCAGCAACTGGTGATGTCCATGAATTGCAAACTTCAAGCAGTCATTGCATGCAAAGGATATGCAACAAAATACTAAACATGACTACTTTCATTTACAACATTGCTGTGTCCCAAGCATTATGGTGCCCTGAAATGGGTGGATTATGTATAACTATACTGTATAACTATATAACTATTACTGCTGTAATTTCTACATGGTGAAACCAAAATGTATAAAAATACCATTTTTAAAATCTGACAATGTGCACTTTAACCACATTTGATTTTTTCTAATACAAATCTCAAATTGTGGAGTACAGAGACAAATAAATAATGATGGGTCTTTGTCCCAAGGATTATGGAGGCCACTGTAAAATTCAGAGGATTGGACAGGGTAGATGAAGGAAAAATATTCCCGATGTTGGAGTCCAGAACCAGGGCCACAGTTTAAGAATAAGGGGTAGACCATTTAGGACTGAGATGAGGAAAAACGTTTTCACCCAGAGAGTTGTGAATCTGTGGAATTCTCTGCCTAGGAAGGCATTGGAGGCCAATTCACTGGATATTTTCAAGAGAGAGTTAGATTTAGCCATTAGGGCTAAGGGAATTGAGGGATATGGGGAAAAAGCCAGAATGGGGTCCTGATTTTGGATGATCAGCCATGATCATATTGAATGACGGTGCTGGCTTGAAGGGTTTGGAGTTTGGCGACTGCAAATGACGGCTGAACTGAATGTCATAAATTGGCTTGGTGTGATGTTAAATTTGTTCATCTAATAAATGATGATCATGAACCCTAGATTCAAAGGCTATTGGAGATATGAAGAGATTTGTAGAGCAAAAAAGAAACGTTCTCCATTTTCATTATGTTTTGCAACCATGTCCTTTCATCCCATTGTTCACAAGGTGGTTTAGCACCCCCCTCACCAGTTCTGTTTCCTCTGTTTAAACTTGCTGGGGCCCTGTTTCCTACGCTCCATTTGCATCCACTGGGCTCCATATAAAATTCATCAGTACATAAAATCTGTGCCCAAGGGCACCAGAATATTAGTTTGTCTGCACTGCCACATCTTTCTGATGTTTGCAACTTGTGTTAGTGTTCTTCCCATTTAAACTCATTTTGCTGAAATCATCCGTAATTTTGTATCTTCTGGGCTTGTCTATGTAAACACATTGCTGAGATAACCTTCATTCTGTAAATTTGAAATCAGACAACTGCTGACATTCAAAATTATAAAGTCCTTTTAACCTTTTATTCCTCTTGTGTGATCCGTTTTGGTTCCTGGTAAAGCAAGGGTTCAATTATAAAAGTCTCATCCTTGCTTTTGATTCCCTCTATGGGCTTACCTCTCACCTTTTCTGCAATCTCTCCCAGCCCCTTCACTCTCCTACACAAATTAATCGCTCCACCGTCGGTAGTTTCCTTGGTCTTTCCATTAAAAAAAAACATGGTCTGCCAGTGTTTCCTTCTGTATACTTACACTTTACTTCCATAGCCAACCTCTTGATGAACTATCTTGTGTCCTTCGCAGCCCTGAAGATTATAGATTTTATTTGATGTACTGGACAGATGACGGCCCAGGCCAGGATTCCTCCCCCGGTCTGGGAAGGTGTCCTGACCCAAGGGCGTCTGTACATGTTCTCCTGGGGATGCAGTCTGGCCTGCTGAGTTACTCAAGCATTTGGTCTCTTTTTTTATGTGGACCAGCATCTGCAATTCCTTGTTTCTGTCTTGCGTCCTTGGTCTCATAACCATTTTTGATCAAATTTAATTCCTTGGGCTGCTTTACAGTTGATATATGAATGAAATGTTTTGTTTAGGCTGGATTAGTTTTATTAGTGATAGTGATATTAACTTGAGAACCCAGAAGAATTTCCATTAGAAAAATAATGAATAATACCTATTTATAGATAGTCATAGAGTGTTAGTGTGGAAACGGGCCCAACTTGCCCACACTGGCCAACATGTCCCATTCACATTAGTCCAAGCTGCCTGCATTTGGTCCGTATCCCTCCAAACCTGTCCATTCCATGTACCTGTCCAACTGTATATTGAATGTTGGGATAGTCCCTGCCTCAACTTCCTCCGCTGGCAGCTTATTCCATACACCCACCACCTTTTGTGTGATAAAGTTACCCATCAGGCTCATTTCACCTTAGGCCCATGTCCACTGGTCCCCGATTCACCAACTCTGGGCAAGAGATTCTGTGCATCTACCTGATCTATTCTTCTCATGATCTTATACACCGCTATAAGATCACCCCTCATCCTCCCGTGTTTCAAGGAACAGTGTCCCAGCGTACTCAACCTCTCCCTACAGCTCAGACCCTCAAGTCGAGGCAACATCATCGTAAATCTTCTCTGTACCCTTTTCGGTTGAATCAGAGAATTGTGTGAACCAGTCATGTTTTTCCATTCTATTAAGTAAATTCTCAATATACTAGTTGTTTTCTGTTTTAAGTATTCATTTTTCTTCATAAAATTTGACTGCTATTTAAGGATCTTTATCCAGTCCAGACTTTTATTTAAATGCAAGCTATTGTATCTATATGGCTAAGTTGCTATGGACGAGTGACTTCCCAGTTTGATTGTTGTAGGATGTCGGCAATGTTAATGCTTTGAACTGCAAAAGTAAGTGTTTTGAGCTTCTTATCGGAGATGATTATAAGCGAGTTCGGTATTACAACTGTGCGTGCCCAGGTCATGGGTTATTCGGGATAAACATTCTCGCCAGCTGAACGACTGTGTGTACGAACCTGCGTATTCATTTCAATGAGATTTATAAATACATTTATCTGTCAAATATGTCAGCAGTAGGCCACAGAGTACTGCAGGCTGCACAAATCCACAATTGTATCTATTTAAATTATTGACTCAATACAGCACCAGCCTTGAAAACGCAAACCTGGAAATTATCAAATCCCTGGCATTAGCCAGAGTCTCAGCCATTCAAATTCGATATTGATTTACACGAATTACAAGTTGTGTGGTCAAAAAATTTGAGACAGTCCTTGCATTCTTATCTACACAACCTTCCTGGATTGAAGGAAACGAGGAGAATGTGCTGTGTGAGGGGTAGGTTGGAAAGTTCAGATTGGATTCAAACAGGTTGGTTAAACTTTCGAGGTGGGTTGGTTTAAATAAAGATGCAGTCGCTTTAACCTCTGGGGTTGGATCCTGTCTGTCGGGGCACACAGTTGGGAGCCGGGTCCGGGTGACCTGGTGGTGATCATTATGAGAATTTGCAGGCATTTGAACCACAACCAAACTAGAGGCTTCACTCGGGGGTGGGTCGTAGCCCCCAGCTGACGGGACCTGTTCTGGCTCTCTTTGAAGGAGGCGCCGCCTGCCTCAGAGAGTGGACAAAAAGCAGAACCAACCCGTAATATTTGTGGGAGCATTTTCACAGTCAGACTTTGTCGACAGTTGGCGTGGGGGATCTGGGAGAGAGAGAGCTGGTGATGCCGCACAGACGGAACAGTTTAACGACGCATTAAAATCCACCCTCCGGCAACCTGGGCTGATTTCATTTGACAGCCCTCTTGCTAGCTCGCTGCGTGCCTCATCCTAACGCAGAACCTTCACAAAACCTTTGGGCTTTGGGTAACACCTGCACAAAGAGCCTCTGCTAACAAGGGCTGGCGAACTGTGCTGGTCAACGTGCACGGGCGAGATGGTTGGGGGAAACAGACCGCAACCACGGCAAATTTGGAAAGCACAGACCCTCCATTCAATCCATCCAATACTAAAAGGCAGGCATTTCGCAGTTAAATGTCTTATATCGGATTGTCAGCTCCTTCACAGGGCTAACCCCGTACTCAGTTTTCCTTGGAGATGAATCTTTGCCTTAACGGTACATTCACACCGCTTGTAGGTAAAGCATGGGCCCACATCACACTGATACAGTCACTGCCTGCCTCAGATTAAATATCTTTACACATAAATTATGAATAAAGATAAGAAAATGTTTCAAACACAAGTAATATTTTCTTAATCCAGTAGCAAACACATTAAGGATTAAATTAAAAGAATAAATTCTTTATCTTTTTGAATATCTCATAATTGCAGATTAATGAACTGAACTGGGACTATGTAAGTAGTGTGTGAACAGCAGAACAAGAAAGGAAGCTATTGAGTTGACAGAATTCTAGTTTAATTCCTTGGTAGAATAGTTAACAATTTATACACAGTTTATACAGCTTTTAGCTCTTTTTAATCCCGAATGACCTTTGACAAATTCCATGATTCCTTGCTTTTATCGAGATATCGAACTCGCTTATTGTCAAGTGTGTGCCAATTAAGTGCGTTTCATGCTTGAGTTTTTTTTAAGTTTAGTTTATTATTGACATGTATACAGAGGTACAGTGAAAAGCTTTTGCGTGCTATCCAGTCAAAGAAAAGACCATATATGATTGCAACCAAGTCGTCCACAATGTACAGATAAAAGGTATAACATATGGTGCAAGATAAAGTCCAGTTAAAGATAATTCAAAGGTCTCCATTGGGGTAGGTGGGAGGTCAGTACCACACTGGTGGAGGGGATGGTCCAGTTTCCTGATAACAGCTGGGAAGAAACTGTCCCTGAATCTGAGGTATGTGTTTTCAAACTTCTGTACCTGATGGGAGAGGAGTGTGTAGGGTGGGACTGGTTATTGGTTATTCTGGTGGCATTGCTGAGGCAATATGAAATGTTGAGGGAGTCCATGAGAGGTTGGTATGCATGATTATCTGTGCTACATCTACATCTCTCTGCAATTACTTGCAGTCTTGGATGAAGCTATTCCCAAACCATGCTGTGATGCATCGCGATAAAATGTTTTCTCAGGCACATCTGTGGAAGTTGGTGAGGGTTGTTGGGGACATGCCGAACTTACTAAGCCTTCTAAGGAAGTAGAAACATTGGTGTGCTTTCTTGGTCATTGTTTTGATGTGGGTGGACCAGAACAAATTACTGGTGATATTTATTTCAAAGAATACTAAAGCTTCCGACCATCTCTACTTCAGTACTAACAACGTATACCGTGATGTGTATACTGCTTTTGAAATTTAACTGTGTTACATAATCATGAAGATATTGAATTTGGGAATTGTATTTCCTTGTGAAACACTCTTTGCTAAAAACTAAAGAAACCTTAAGTCTTCTTTGTAATATTATGAGTTATTTACTGTTTTGCTTTATATTAACACAATTCTATGTTTTGTAGCAACAAGAAAAACATGCCGGAATCAGCAGTTGGAAAGAAAAAAGGAAAACGGAAACATGAATCATCTCCTGAAAATTCAGATATGGACAAAACACCACCTCCGTCTCCACAGGAAGATGATGAATTGGGAGTACAGGTGAATTTGGTCTCGCCTCTTTCCCCAAGCTTGCACATAGAATACATTACATGAATTTTATATCCTCCATGTGATGTACCTTTTAATAAAATGATTGGTGCGCTGCTTTCCATTGCAGTTAGATTTTACACCTGCTAATGGCATCTCGTGCAGGACAGAGGCACGAGAAAGGTTAGAACTTGGTATGAGGATGGTGTGGGAAAGGTTGGTCGTCCAAATAGACAGGTGAAAGGCAGAGAGCGAGGAAGGAGGGTTGGTTTAAACTGCACGTATTTTAATGCAAGGGGCCTGACGGTCAGGCAGATGAGTTTAGGGCACGGATAGGTACGAGCGACTGGGACATTGTAGCTATGACTGAAACCTGGTTAAAGGAGGGAGAATACTGGCAGCTCAGTGATCCGGGGGAGCACGGCTGTGTTCAGAGATTACATTACAGACAGTTCGTCTGGTGAGGCTACATGGGTGGAGCTGAGGAACAAGAAAGAGATGATCACTTTGTTTGGGGTGTACTACAGATCCCTGAATAGCCAATGGGAATTAGAAGAACAAACGTGCTGGGAGATTGCAGACAGATGCAGGTCAAATAAGATTGTTGTAGTTTTAACTTTCCCAATATAGACTGGGAAAATCATAGCATGAAGGGTTCAGATGGGGTGCAATTTCTCAAAAGTGTTCAGGGGAGTTTCCTTAAGCAGTATGTAGAGACCCCCCACGTGAGAGGGCAACGCTCGATCTAGTATTGGGAAATTGGGAAGGGCAAGTTAATGAAGTGTGTGGAGGAGCCTTTTGGGACCAGTGACCACAGTTCAATTCGGTTTAAGATAGTTATGGATAGGGACGGAGAGGGTCCATGTGCTAAAATGCTCAACTGGGATAAGGCCAACTTGAGGGTATGAGAGAATGTCTCGCTCAAGTTGACTAGAGGAGGTTATTAGATGGGCAAGGAACATCGGCCAAGTGGGATGCTTTTAAAAGTGTACTGAAGAAAGCTCAGGATGTGTACCTCCCCATTAGAGTGAAGGGCAAAGCAGGTAAACGTAAGGAAGCTTGGCTGACGAGGGAAGTTGAGATGTTAGTCAAAAACAAGGATGCATGGGACAGGTATAGGCAGCTTGGATCAAGTGGATCAAGTGGAGGAGCTTCGGGAGCTAAGGAGTAAACAAAAAAAGGAAATCAGAAGGGCAAAATGGAGCCTGGAGATAGCTCTGGAGGGTAGCATTAAGGACATTCCCGAAAGATTTTATAAATACATAAGGGGGAAAAGGTTAACAAGAGAGAGAGAGAGAGAGAGAGAGGGACCTCTCAGGAATCAAAGTGGTCACCT
Source organism: Raja brachyura (assembly GCA_963514005.1). The sequence goes on from OY740784.1 coordinate 55,101,188, forward strand.
CTGTGTGGAGCCACAGGAGATGGGCAAGGTCCTAAATGAGTATTTCTCCTCTATTTACCGAGGAGAAAGACAGTAGGACAGAGGAAATTGGAGCAGTCACTGGAAGTGCCTTGAGAGCAATCAGGGTTACTGTCAAAAAGTAGGTACTGTCATGTTTGAAGGCAGACAAATCTCATGGGCCTGATCTGATATATCTGAGGACATCGTGGGAAATTAGAAAGGAAATTGCGGGAGACCTGGTAGAAATTTACTAGTTGCCCTTAAATACAAGAGAGGTGCCGGAAGACTGGAGGGTGGCAAATGTTGTACCACTTTTCAAGAAGGGCTGCAGAGAAAATGATGGGAACTATAGGCCGATGAGCTTAACATCTGTAGTTGGTAAGTTACTGGAGAGTATTCTGAGCGATAGGATATACATGCATTTGGATGGGCAAGGGCTGTTTAGGGACAGTAAGCAGAGTTTTGTACCTGGGTGGTCATGTCTCACAAATCTGACTGATTTGTTTGAAGATGTGATCAAAAAGATTGATAAGGCAGAGCTGTAAATGTTATGTACATGGACTTCAGTAAGGCGTTCGACAAGGTTCCGCGTGGTAGGCTGCTCTGGAAAGTTAGATCGCATGGGATCCAAGAAGAGATAGTTGAATGGATAGCAAATTGGCTCCACGAAAGGAAGCAGAGGGTAATGGTGGAAGGTTGCTTCTCAGACTGGATGCCTGTGACTAGTGGTGTGTCACAGGGTTCGATGCTAGGCCCGTTACTGTTTGTCATCTACATCAATGATTTGGATGAGAACATAGAGGGCAAGATTAGCAAGTTTGCTGATGATACAAAAGTTAGTGGTTTTGTAGATAGTGAAGATGGTTGTGAACGATTGCAGCGGGATCTGGATCGATTGGTCAGGTGGGTGGAGGAGTGGTTGATGGAATTTAATACAGAGAAGTGTGAGGTGTTGCATTTTGGCACGTCGAACAAGGGCAGGACCTGCACAGTAAATGGTGGGATTTGTTGTAGTGTTCTAGAGCCGAGAGATCTAGGAGTGCAGGTGCATGGCTCCTTGAAGGTCGAGTCACGGGTAGATAAGGTGGTTAAAAAGGCTTTTGCCACTTTGGCCTTCATCAGTCAGAGTATTGAGTATAGAAGTTGGGAGGTCATGTTGCAGTTGTATAAGACGTTGGTGCAACCTCATTTAGAATATTGTGTTCAGTTCTGGGCACCATGTTATAGAAAATATATCAATCTTGAAACGGTTCAGAAAAGATTTACGAGGATATTGCCAGAACTAGAAGATCCGAGCTATAGGGAGAGGTTGAGTAGGCTGGGTCTCTATTCCATGGAGCGCTGGAGGATAAGGGGTGATCTTGTAGAGGTAAAAGATCATGAGAGGAATAGATCGGGTAGATGCACAGAGTCTCTTGCCCAGAGTAGGGGAAACGAGGACATAGGTTCAAGGTGAAGGGGAAAAGATTTAATAGGAATCCGAGGGGTAACATTTTCACACAAAGGGTGGTGGGTGTGTGGAACAAGCTGCCAGAGTAGGTAGTTGAGGCTGGGACTATCCCATCGTTTAAGAAACAGACAGGTACATGGATAGGACAGTTTTGGAGGGATATGGACAGGCAAGTGGGACTAGTGTAGCTGGGACATTGTTGGCGAGTTGGGCCGAGGGGCCTGTTTCCATGCTGTATCACTCTATGACTCCATTAGGTAAAAGCGTTTAACTACTGGGATATTTTAAGATAGAACTGCAGATGCTGGAAAAATCGAAGGTAGACAAAAATGCTGGAGAAACTCAGCGGGTGAGGCAGCATCTACGGAGTGAAGGAATAGGTGACATTTCGGGCCAAGACCCTTCTTCCTGCCCCCTCCCACCCCCACATCAGTCTGAAGAAGGGTCTCGACCCGAAATGTCACCTATAGCTTCGCTCCATTGATGCTGCTTCACCCGCTGAGTTTCTCCAGCATTTTTGTCTACCTTAGCTACTGGGATTAATAGGTCCTGCAGATATTTGTGGAAGCCTAGTTAGAATAATGAAAATAAAATATTTCTGGAAATCCTGGATAAAAGATAATGCTGAAATATTCAAAGTTGGGCAACATCTTGGTGATACCAGTTTGTTTCATACGGTTTTGTTTTATAAATCTGATCAAGATAGTATGAGAGATCCCATGAATTGCATTTGTGAGCCTGTTGGGTCTGCCTTAAAAGCTCCATTCACAAGTCTTCAGAAGGGTGGCACAGTGGCACAACAGTAGAGTTGCTGTCTTACAGTGTTTGCAGTGCCAGAGACCCGGGTTCGATCCCGACTATAGGTGCTTTCTGTACAGAGCTTGTACGTTCTCCCCGAGTCCCATGTGGGTTTTACCCGAGATATTTGATTTCCTCCCACGCTCCAAAGACATACAAGTTTGTAGATTAATTGGCTTGGATTTGTATACTTGGTATGTGTAAATTGTCCCGAGTGTGTGTAGGCTTGTGTTAATGTGCAAGCATCGTGTGTTGGTACGGACTCCGTGGGCCAAAGGACCCGTTTCCACGCTGTATCTCTAAACTCAACTAAAGTGAACAAAGCATGATTACTTACACTTTTACTTAACACGATACTTATGACTGAGGTTTATCGACATGTCCAGACAATTGAACATGGCCAAATAATTTCCTCACCCAAATGTAAACAATGTTTCACTGGTTTTTGGAAAGGTTATCCTTGTCCACTAATGTTATTACAATTATGATTTCAGGAAATACAGGAAAATTTGATTTGTACTAATGAAACAATGATGCATCTAGAATTTAACCTTCCATTTAACCTCAGAACTTCAACATTTACTTAATACATTCCAAAGGCAAATTTATTTTAAGGTTGAGTATCCAGCATTGGATGGATGCTTCCATCGCTATCTCAAAAGTTATATACGACAATTGGGCAACAATGGCAGATTTGGAACAGCTTCATTGGGCCAAAAAACGTTCTTACATATTTCATGCAAAATATTGTTGATTTATAGACTTTTGTTTGAATCTCCTAAATTTTCCAAGGAGAACAGCCAGTTAATTAGTAGCTATCAGTTTGCTTTAGTATTTTGGCTAGTCTTTGAAACAGAATATTCCAAAACCTAGGACAGAACGTGTGGAGAATTTTTAGTTTGATAGAATGGTATGTTGTTAGTTTCATGCGTGAAAAATGTTCATTGAAAGGCCTTGTAATGGTGATGTTGAATGGAGCAGAATGTGTTCTCGTGCAAGAAGACAACAATAATGGGTCAAGTGCGAATGTAAATTTCTCCATTGGAGCAAAATGTTGAAAAAAATCATCCTTGATTTATATAAAAAAAAAGGAAGAAAGTGCACCCCAGGAGAAGAAATACTCCTGGAAAGCAGAGTGGTTCAGTGGACGTTAGCCAAGTTATGAAGTGCATGGTGGATGCAATGAAAGATTTTCAGTTCTGCCCTTGACTCTTGCTGTGTGCCCATAGCAGATACAGCAATCTTTGCACGTAATTCAGGCCCAAAGTCACTACTACCATGTTAAGAGTAATTTATGTAATCTTCACCAACCTAGCATAGTGTTTTTTCTTTATTGTCCAGACCATGCAAATTACATGAATGATCTCTCTGCCATTCGCTAATATGGACCTTGCATTATTGTACCTTCCTATCTAAACTCGAATATCATTCACATTTTGTTCTCCTACTGCATTTTAAATAACCCCAAAACTTCATAAACAGTTCCTCGCCTTTCGTGCAATAACTTGGCAACTTAAGTCCTTGGATTTCTTTATTCATTTCGTCAGGTAACCTGGAGATGTGCTCTGTTTTCACTATTTGGATTTCATTGTTTTTAATTTTTCTGCCAATTTATTAAAAAAAAGAGGTATTTTCACCTGTTTTCATTTTTTTTGTATAAATATGTTTATACTGCTTTGAAACATCAAAAAGAACAGCACACGAACAGGCCCTTCGGCCCACCATGTCTGTCCAGAAAATTATGCCGACCAACACATCCATATTCCTCCATTCCCTGCATATCCATACACATCCAAAAGTCTCTTGAATGCCACGATCATATCTGCCCCAACTATCACCCCAGCAGTGTGTTCCAGGCACTCTCCACCCTCTTTGTTTAAACTAATTTTGTCATGCACATCTCCTTTAAACTTTGCCCCTTTCACCTTAAAGCTATGCCCTTATGTGAAAAGGGTTCTGATGGTCTATTCTATCTATGCCTCTCAGAATGTTATATACTTCTATCAGATCTCTCCACAGTCTCTGACATTACAGATAAAATAATCTGTCTACCACCTAATTCAGGCATCACCTTTTCCAAAGCCTCCACATTCTTCCTCTAATACATTGATGTAGGCTGAAATGTCAGACAAATGACAAGAACTATATGCAGTACTCCAAATGTGGCCTTTTAACTCCTTTGCAAATTTACAGCAATGACCACAATTCCAAAATGTTCTCTCATGAAATGTTTTGTACAAATGTAAGTATCCTTTTTTTTTAATAATATTTTTATTAGAAGTAAGCATTTCACAATGCTAAAACAAATTTACAAATACCAACTTAATTTGGTATTTATACAAATATCACATTGATTATTATTATCTTCTGTTTTTTAAAAATAGAGAGAAAAAGAAAAAAGAATAGGTTTTAAATCAATAAAGGTTGTGATTAAATAATAATTTTGATTATATATAAAAAAAGAAAGGAAAAAAAACCAATTAATATATATCTATTTAATATATATATATTTTTAAAAACAGTAAAAAGTATATATATAAAAGAGAAACAACAAAATATATTGTAAATAAAACTATTACCAATGATAATATCAATAGAGACATGTATACAAATCCCAGTTTGAAAATGAATTATTTTCATCAAATCCTGTCGGGTACCCATTGAGTTGTGATGCCAAGAACAGCTACCCCCTCAAATATTGTATTTATGGCGACCATATCTGTTCAAAGATTTCATATTTGTCCATTAGGACAAATCTAATTCTTTCCAAATGCAACGTCTCCGACATCTCTGCTGTCCACATTTTAATTGTGGGGGATAATGTTCCCTTCCAAAATTTCAATATTATTTTTTTCCCTATTATCAAACAGTAATCAAAGAAATTAATACCAATTTTGAGTCCGGAATTCCTAATATTATTAACTATGGATCTGGATCCAGTTTAACTCTAAGAACTTAAGAGATAACTAAAGATTTCTATCCAATAATAATTAAGTTTTGAACACGTTACAAAACTATGTGTTAAATTGGCTTCTAAATTCTGACACTTATCACAAATAGAAGAAATGTTAGGAAAAATTCTATTTAATTTGGTTTTCGAATAATGTAATCTATATAATACTTTAAATTGTATCAATGTATGCCTAGCATTTAACGAACAACGATGTATACGTTGTAAACTTTCTTCCCAAGTTTCTTTCGTTATAGATAAACCTATTTCATTTTCCCATGCTTGTCGATATATTTCTGTTTTTGGATTCTCCCTATCCAAAATAATATTGTATATATAAGCTATTAATTTTTCTGTATTTGGGTGTTTGTTAAACAGTTCATCTAATAATCCTGGTTCTTTATTTTTATAATCTTGTGTGTTTGACTTAATATAATCTCTAATTTGTAAATACCTAAACAAATTATGTGATGGCAATCCATAGATATCTTGTAACTCCTGAAATGAAAGAAATTTTCCTTTTCTGTAAAGGTGTTCTATCCTTTTAATTCCTAAATCATCCCAATGTCTAAACCCCCTATCTAATATAGAGGGTTTAAATAAAGGGTTATTCATAATTGGTTAAGTGACAAATTATCTAAATGTAAAGTCTTAACTATTTGTTTCCAAATGCGTCTATTACTATGAATTATAGGGTTGTCCCTATAAATTTTTGTTTTTACTTCCCTTGGCGCAAAAATAATCGAACCTACATTAAAAGGTAAACAATCTTCCTTTTCCATCTTTAACCACATTGGTTCATGATCCAAATTTACCCACCAAAAATTCATATTCTTAATCTGAACTGCCCAGAAATAATATAAAAAATTTGGAAGTGCTAATCCTCCATTTATCTTGGATTTACATAAATGTTTTTTACTTATTCTATGATTTTTGTAGTCCCAGATAAAACTATTAACAATGTTATCAATTTTTTTTTTTAAGTTTTCGGGAGATAAAAGGGAATAGCTTGAAACAAATATAACAGTTGTGGTAAAAAAACCATTTTTATAGCATTTATTCTACCAATCATAGATATAGGAAGTGTTTTCCAATATAAAATATTTTTTCTAAGTTTATTTAATAATTGAGGATAATTAGATTTAATTAATGAGTTATAGGATTTAGATACATTAATTCCTAAATATTTAAATTTGTCTGTAACTATTTTTAGTGGATATTGTTGTAATATATTTGATTTTATTCAAGTTATAGGCATAATATCACTTTTCTTCCAATTAATTCTATATCCAGAAAATGTACTAAATTTAGTTATAACATTAAATAGCTTAGGAATACTAATCTCCGGTCTTGTAATATAAATTAAGACATCATCTGCGTATAGAGATATTTTATTAGTTGTAGTATCAGTATTATATCCATATATTTCTGGTTCAGATCTAATCCTTTCAGCTAAAGGCTCTATCACCAGAGCGAATAACAAAGGTGATAGCGGACATCCTTGTCTACAACCCCTATAAAGCTTAAATTTAGCTGATAGTATCCTTCTATCCACTCTTTTAATACAAGGCTTGTCTTTCCAGTTCTTGGTTCCAACAGCTTCTGCATTCCCACCTATCCTTTCAGTCTACATAGGCACATTAACTGTAGTAATATATTTTGTTCATTTTATCTTCATCACAGACAGAGAAAACTTTGCTCACCCTGGACATGCTACTTGAGAGATTTGCAATAACTTTGGAAAATGTTCCATGCTATTCAAGGTTATTTTATCCTTCAATGTGTAGCGATCCATTGTAATCCTACGTTTTGTAATAGCTGCCTTCCCCGTATTACTGCACGAACATGCAGATGTACCCCATTTGCACACCCTTACTAGTTAATTAATAAGGTTTTCAATGATTATAATATAATTGTATATAATTGTTTCAGAGATCATTTGTCTGACATTTCAGCCTTCATCAAAGTGTTGTCCAAATTTGCTAATTGCAGGTATGGATTGTCATGAGGACTGTGATGGGACTAGAAATTGCCATTGCCAGAGCATCTCTGCTTCTATTACTTGAGGGAATATCTTTAACAATAAAAGCTGTAACTGCTAGGCCTAATGATCATTGCCTGAAATTATATGGCTAATATTCTAGGGATACAATGACTTCTAACTGCTTCACTGTCTATCTTTTTGCTGAGCATTTTGTATTGTACTGTGAAGTTTTTCCAGCCTTATCTACCGTGATCATGGTTTTTACAAGGACTCCCGGGTCCCAAATTTAGTGAAATGTACTCTGTGGTAAGGGCACTTGAATTAGTTTTTCTGTTTAAGTTTACACTAAGATTGTAATGTTAGAACCAGAGTGATCCTGGTGGATTACAAACTAAGTAAAGGCAAAGGTTATTGGTAAGGGTGGCACTCTTGACAACTGTTGACAACACCAATTATTTTACTGCTGATTTAGAATAGATTGATGGGGCCAGGGAAGTAAATTGGCCAGATTGGAGCCTGAAAACCCTCACTTAAAATGATATCTGCCATACATGAGGTCACTTACACAATTTACCAAAGCTGGCTGTGATTTTGACTATTTGCTAAAAAATGACCAATTGCACGGAGCCTTTTTCAAGTAGCAAATTAAATCCCTTGGCTTGATTTACTATTTCTACCCTCACTGGCATAACCATCAGCAGCATTTAAACCCATTTTACTATTTTTTTTAATCACATGTAATGTCCTTATCTGCACCCCATCTTCAACTATTAATCTCCAATATGCTAAAACCTCAACCAGCCATATAACTTTCACCCTTGTTACGTATTAAATAGAATTTAAAATTTTCATCCTTTCCGATCTCGACGTATTTGTATATGTTCTGCACCACACTGCTGTGATTTATTTTCAATCAGGCCTTTGATGAACTATCGCCTAGGTAGTCAAGCTAGGGGCAGCCCCTTCGCCCTTTTATGTTAACTAGGTTTGCAGTTTTTATTCTCAATGTCTATACAATTTAGCGTGAAGAATATTGGAGGATAACAACAAATCTTTCTGAACTCTGCATAAGCAAAAAATGTTTAAGAACCTCTGTTGTAAAGCAGTTACTTATTGTGCATGTTTATATTCTCAAGTAATTTAATTTCCACTATTTTATGTTTTTGCCTTCTCTGGTAGAGACTGACAGAGGATGATCATATTGCAGTGCTGCGCAGAAACTCCTTGGCCCTCAATGTCTATATGAATATGATGCCAAATAGCAGTAATCCCTTCTGCCTGCATAAAATCCAATCATTCCATTTCCTACACATCCTTCCATTCCTTATTGTGTGTGCCTATCTAAAAGCCCCTTAAATGCCACTGTCTTATCTCCTTCCACCACCAGTTCTGGCAGTTTTTTCCCAATGTACTCCTACCACTGTGTAGTGTGTGTGGGGGGGGGGGGGGGGGGGGGAGGGGAAGAGAAGAGTTGGACTCCTTTCAACTTTACTCCTCTGACCTTAAAGCCTTCTAGTCTTTAATATTTCTACTCTGGGGAAAAAAGGTTCTGACTGTCTATCCTATCCATGACTTTCATAATTTTATATACTTGAGGCTCCCTCAACCTCTGGCATTCCAGAGAAGAAAATCTAAAGTCTAAATTTGTCCAACCTCGCCTTCTCATCCTGGCAGCATTCTGGTAAACATCTTCTGCACTGTCTCCAAAGCCTTCATACAACGGGACTACAACATTTCCACACAATATTCCAAATGCAGCCTTTAAAGCTGCAACACGTGTTTGCAGCATACCATATACCACCTTAACCACTTATCTATGTTTTACTACTTTCAGCAAGCCGTTTACTTGCACATTACTTGCATTTTTTGCTGCTAAGCTGCGTGCCATTAATTGTATACCTCCCCTTACATTTAACCCCCCAAAGTTGAACACCTCGCACCTGCCCAGTTTAAATTCCATTTGTCATTTCTCTGGCCACATTTGTATCTGATCCATATTCTGCTGTGTCCCTTGGCAGCCGCCTTCACTCTCCGCAACTCCGCCAATTTCTTTATCGTCATCAAACGTGCCAAGCAAAGCATATACATTTTTGTGCAAATAATTTGAATAGTATAACAGTTCTTGGCATGACCTTTGCCATCTATGGATACGCCAATTCTGCACCTAAAGATTATTTTGTTGTCATAAGTACCAGCAAATGAACAATGCAATTCTTTCTTACTGAAGTTTTACAACCCTATTAATGCAATAACACAACAAACAACTTCAGGTCCTCCACTGATTTACTGGCAACTGGTGGTCTAACACCACCTTTAATCCAGATAAAATTACGGGAGCGCACTTGAAATATCTCCCGGAGGTGAGGCGGCTGATCTCGTTCTCATCATGACTTTCGCGCCGATCTGTGGACTGAATTTGCTCCCCCGGCCATGGCCCTGGAAATCTAGCCCAGCTTGATTTCTTACCTGTGACTAGACAAGATGAAAAAATCTTTGTCAAGGCTCCTGCAATTTCCTCTCTTGCCTCTCTCATTACCATTGCCTTCATAATCTCAAACTGCCTTTTATTGTTTGAGATTATAATACAATCTCACAGGTCTGTTTCCATAACAGACTTGTGCAGCCAAATGGCATGTTGAATTTGCCCACTGCGGCCGGGGCTCTGGAACTCCACCTGGCCAGAGCCATCAGATGCCATGGTCGACTTCCGAGGCCAACGTTGTAGTCGGCCAGTCAATGGTATCTCGGCCTCTGGGCAGCCTCTGTGGATCGTTTCAGTAATGTGGTATTGAACACTGAGCTGTAGTCAATGAACAACATTGACTGCATGGAAGGATTTAACTTCACATGCGTATTCCTATTGTCCAAGTGGTACATTGCAGAGTGGAGAACCAGCAAAATTATATCCGGTCTTTATCAGTCGTGGCATTAGGCAAATTGTAGTGGGTCAGGTCACCACTATCCTACCCTCATCAATCACTTTTGTCACTTCATCAATAAACTCATTCAAGGAACAACATCAACTGTAGGAACAACATCTGTAGGTGAGGTGCTATTCAAGTACTTTGCATCTCTTTTCACCAAGGAGAAGGACATGGAAGTCAGTGAGATCAGTGGAGAGAATATTAAAGGCAGTTTAAGATTATGAAGGCGATGGTGTTGGGGCTCTTGAAGAAAATTAAAGTGGATAACTTCCCAGGACCTGATGGGATCTATCCCAGGTTATTGAGAGAGGCAAGAGAGGAAATTGCAGGAGCCTTGACAAAGATTTTTTCATTTTGTCTAGTCACAGGTAAGATCCCGGAGACCTGGAGAGGGGCCAATGCTGTTCCTTTTTTTAAGAAGTGAAATAGAGAGAATTATAGGCCGGTGAGCCCCACATCTGAAAGAGAATGGGTAATAAGACACGGTTATCATGGCTTTGTATGCGAGATGTCGTGTCTTGCTACCTTGATCAAGTTTTTTGAGGAAGTGATGAAGGTGATTGATGAAGGTTGAGCGGTGGATATGGTCTACATGGATTTTAGTAAGGCATTTGATAAAGTACCTCCTGGTAGGCTGATCCTGGAGCAGGGGGATTAACAGTGACAGTGGTCATAGATTTGGCACTGGCTTATTGATAGACAGGGTTGACCTGGTTGTGGTTCGGGTTGGAGGTCTGTGACCAGTGGAGTTCCACAGGGACGTGTGCTGGGATATGTTGTGATAATATAAATGACTTGGATGTCAATGTATTGAGTTGGTTTGTAAGTTTGCAGATGATACTAAGGTTGCTGGGGATCAAGGTCAGGATCTGAGGAAGGCTGTCAAACTTGATAGCGGCATGTAGATGAGCTATGAAATGGGCAGATGGAGTTTAATCTGAGCAATTATGAGATGTTTCACTTTGGAAGGTTAAATGTAAGGGGGGGGGGTCATGGAATGAGTGTTCACGTCGCGACCCGTTTCCACCGATCTTTCCACCACCACGCACAAGAAGCACAAGACAGACACCATTGTATGCAGATGCAGAGAAGTGTGTTCAGCCATGGCTGAACAATTTCTAATCTTGTGATGTGGACTCGATAAGAAGGAGAATGTAAGGGGAAAGTATACAATTAACTGCATTGATGTACAGAGGGTTCTTGGGGTCCAAGTCTATAGCTCCCTGAATGTAGCAAGTAATGGTAAAGAAGGCATATGGTATACTTGCTTTCATAGGCTGGGGCATTGAGTATTGGAGTTAGAAAGGTATGCAGCTTTATAGGAGTTTGGTTTGGCCTCATTTGGAGTATTATATCCAGATCTGGTCGCCCCATTACAGGAAGGATGTTGAGGTTTTGGAAATTATGGTTTACCAGAATGGATGCTTATTGCATCCAAATGTATTAAGAATTTTTATTTTCCATACAATTTAGTTTCTGATTGGTTAGAGAAGTTTGATATGGAGGATTAGTTTGAAAAGTGCAGATTTTTCATGAATGGAGGAGCAATCGCATTACTTAATGCATCTCCTGGCAGATGGCCATAAATCACATTTTGGGGATATGGATAATGGTCATCTTCAACAGATGGGAGAATTGAAGAGCTGAGAATATAGAATAGCAGGAAATAGGTAAGAAATAAGTTGCTTTTGTTTCAGGGTAGAAGTGAATGTTGCTCTTCAGTTTCTCTGCCATGCTTGAATCTTTGTCCCTCTAAATACACTAGACGGACTCGACTGAGTATGCATACTAAAAATTTTGGGTAACATTGTCACAACAGTTAGATTATTTCATGCAAGCGGTCTGCAGTTATTTATCTTATTCCGTTTTGAACATCCTTAAGGGCCTGTCCCACTTGATGAATTTTTCAGCGACTGCCGGCGTCATATCAGGGTCAGCAAAAGATTTTGAACATTTCAATATCCAGCGGCGACAAAAAACGTTGCGACACGTGAAAAAACACTGCGCGTCGTACGTCATCACACCGCGTTACGCCGAATCACGCCGCAAATTATTTGGTGACCTGATAGGTCAGTCAATGCTGCTGGCAGTTGCCGAAAAAATCTCCAAGTGGGACAGGCCCTTTACTCTGTTCTAATGTGTATACAAGTTCCTCTTTAAATGTAGCAGTGTTGTTCTCGGATACACATTGTAGCACTCCATTTCAAAAGTACTTCAGTAAAGATGTTCCTCCCAAATTCCCTGTTGAAATTAACAATGTATATTATGTTCATTTATAACTTGGTAGATACGCAAGTGAGCAACAAAAGCATTGTTTTATAAACACTCATTGGGAAGATGAGCTGTTCTAAAGTCAATATTATGAAACATTTCTCAAGAACGTAACCTCAGTTGACCCTAGTCTGTAATCGTTTTCTTATAGAATGCAAGAAAAATTGATGCACCACAAATTTTTACGCCGGCAATTTATGCCCAATTTGAATTTTCTGTACAACTCATAAATTAGAATTCATGTAAATTTGAAATTGTTAGCCAAATGTTACTGATATTACAGCTGAACCTTTGTGGATTTTTTTCCGTTTTCAGAAACGCCGTTCCAGTCGACAAGTGAAAAGGAAACGCTATACAGAGGATTTAGAGTTTAAAATATCTGATGATGATGATGCAGGAAAAGATTCCCCATTAAACACTTCACAATCAGAGCAGGTATTTGCCTTAAGTCATCAACTATTAACAGTTTAAATTTAAACGCTAATGATTTTAATCTTAGAGGTTTTTAATTGAGATGTACTTCAGTTTTCATTCCTTGGTATGAGTGAATTGATGGGGGGGGGGGAAATGGTCACGCATTATATCTATTAAGCTAACTAATAATACTATTTACACCATTTAAGAATTTTAACAACATTTGTCTATTCAGTTATAAAGGAGCATTTGTGAAATTAGTTAAATGGCAATCACAACAGTTAAAATCTGGGGTAGACAAAAGTGCTGGAGAATCTCAGTGGGTGTAGCAGCATCTATGGAACGAAGGAAATAGGCAACGTTTCGGGCTGAAATCCTTCTTCAGACTGATTTGGGTGGGCGGGGAGAAGAAAGGAAAAAGGAGGAGGAGGAGCCCGAGGGCTGATGGAGAGCTATGAAGGGGAGGAGACAGCAAGGGCTAACGGAATTGGCAGAATTCAATGTTTATGCCACTAGGCTGCAGACTGCCCAAGCGGAATATGAGGTGATGTTCCTCCAATTTCTGGTGGTGCTCACTCTGGCCATGGAGGAGGCCCAGACCAGAGAGGTCAGATTCGGAATGGGAGGGGGAGTTGAAGTGCAGAGCCAACGGGAGGTCAGGTTGGTCAATGCGGACCGAGCGGAGGTGTTCAGCGAAACGATCGGCAAGCCTATGCTTGGTCTCACCGATGTAGATCAGCTGACATCTAAAGCAGCGGATGCAATAGATGAGGTTGGAGGAGATGCAGGTGAACCTCTGTCTCACCTGGAACGACGGCTTGGGTCCTTGAATGGAGTCGAGGGGGGAGGTAAAGCGACAAGTGTAGCATCTCTTGTGGTTGCAAGGGAAAGTTGCAAGAGGAGGTGGTGCGGGAGGGAAGGGAAGAATTGACAAGGGAGTTACGGAGGGAGCGGTCTTTGCGGAAAGCAGACGGGGGAGATGGGAAGATGTGGCGAGTGGTGGGGTCACGATGGAGGTGGTGAAACTGACAGAGAACTATTTGTTGTATGTGATGGCTAGTGGGGTGAAAGGTGAGGACTAGGGGGACTCTGCCCTTGTTACGAGTGGGGGGATGGGGAGAGCGAGCAGCGTTATGAGGTATGGAAGAGACCCTGGTGCGAGCCTCATCTATAGTCGGGGAGGGGAACCCCCGTTCCCTGAAGAATGAGGACATTTCCGATGCCCTGGTGTGGAACGTCTCATCCTGGGAGCAGATGCGGCGTACTCGGTGGAATTGGGAGTGGGGGATGGAGGTGGGCGACGCAGCTGCAATGTTGTGTACATGTGGACATCTTGGTGATGGAGTGGTACAAAGGGTCAGAGTGCGCGCGCAGAATGCAAGAATACAGAAGGACTTGTGTGCTTGTACTGAGTCATTCTCAGCAGTTGGCTGTTTGCCAGATCTGCCTTGTTATCAGGAAGATGATTTGAATGTAAGACTATGGAGATATCTTGGTCTACTTATGTCGGGCCATGGTCTGGGTGTATTGGAATATTGTGTACAGTGTACAATTCTGCATGCCCTACCCAAGGTTGATGCATGCAGGGATTGTTCTCTGGGATTGCTGGGCACCACAGGGGTTGGGGTATATCCTGGACAGGAGGGTTTTGATTTGATGTACATTTTACAACTATGAATTGAGAGTGATGTAAATGTTGCAAATATATTAAAATCTTTTTCTTAAAATATGACTATTTGCAATAGAGGGTCTGCAGAGATGGTTAATTCAATTAATTCCTGGGAATATAGGTTGGGTCTATATTCTGGGGGTTGGGAAAAAACGGTGATTTCAATAAAAAGTGATGAAATAAATGAATTAGTTTCCCTGTTGGATTGTCTAGAATCCCTAGAGCCGCTAGTCAGAAGTAAACAGTGAGTTGTTCAAGGTGGAGACCAGAAAGCTCTTCCCCCAGTGGTTCATGCTTTTTTTATCCTGTACCCATCAGAGCTCTGGAAGCTCAATTTCAAGACAGATTACCATAATTTGTGCATTAAGGAAATTGAATGATATGGTTTTAATGCTGAGGTAAAATTGAATGATGTGGTTTTTAATGCTGAGGTATAGGTTTAACCATGATGTTGCTGGATGGTAGACAAGGCAGGCAGGACCAATTCGCATCCTGCTGCTGTTCCTTAAAGACGATAGGTGCAGGAGTAGGCCATTCGGCCCTTTGAGCAAGCACCGCCAAGAAATTTAGTAGATCTAAAACATTGACTGAGGTTTACAGTAGGCATTCCAGTATTGATCCAAGAAAACTGGGATCATTAGCACCGGTTCTCAAACATTTTCCCCTTTCAAGAGGATTAATAATCTGAGTTCACTCCAAAGCCATATGTTACGTTTATTAAGGTGCTATAAAGAGGTTAATATTTATGAACCCATTCAATGCAAATTTCCTGTCATTAAGTGGTGTTTTCTGTTTTTCCCTTAAGCCCAATTCCTTTGAGTTAGCAAGCAACATTTAGCTTTGAAGGTTGTTTATTCTTGGGGTTTGTTGCAAAAAGTAGTGAAAGAGAGGATGCGATGGAAGAGGGGATTCTGAACCTCCATGTAGGTGGGTATGAAGGTATTGGTCAGGGTTGATGGCTTGCCACTTGGGTCCCTTACCAAAGGGACAGGGCATTTCATGAGCCTGATTCTGTTTTGGTAAGCTGCATGGCTGGCTAACCTATATAAAGGTTGGATATGGGCAAGCAGTTGCAATAGGCCGAGTGAAATGTGGGGCATTGGTTGAAGGGGCTACATCAAGGGCTTAAAATTGTTAATTGGTTTACGTATACAACATGGCTGCTGGTTGAGACAAGTTAATGGTACTCGACAGTGACACTTAGTGGCCAGCATTTGAAATTACTAAAATACTATGTTTCCGGTGTGACACAGCAATTTATAAATTGTATGTGTAATTTTAGCCACCATCTATCTTGTAATCAGAATAACAAATACTGCATCTCAATTGACTAAACATCCATGTATTGACCAGAAGCTAGGATGTTTAAAATGTATTTTGAAACGTCACCCATTCCTTCTCTCCAGAGATGCTGCCTGCCCCGTTGAGTTACTCCAGCATTTTTTGTTATCACTTGGTAGATATCCTGTGATCACACTTAAAATAGGCGTGCATTCTCTTTTTCCTGCCACCAGACCTCATTGCAAATCCCATAGTATCTTTGTAATTTTTTTTTTAACTGTCTACTCTTCAATCTTTCTGGGCGAATGTATGGCGGATTTAGAGAATTTTGCAGAGACTGCATTGATAGAATAATTTCGATGCTCTGAGATGCCTGCTATAGGTAGTCCAGGTCTCAAAGCATATAAATTCTAAGGGTCACGGCTTCCTGATAGGCTGCCTTGACCTGATGCGTTGATCTTCATATATATTTTTCCTTATTTGGCCAAAGGCTGTGTTGGAACATTGAAGGCACAGGTGAATACCATTAATACCTGCCTGTGCAGCTTGGCCTCCCAAAGTTATTTGTAGTCTTACTCTCCTGCCCCCCCCCCCCCCTCCCCACCACCTCAACCATTGCACATCCTCAATCCTTTACACTCGTCATTTTAATTTCATGTATGTTGTGTTTTACAACCAATTTCCCTCCTGGGATAAATAAAGTTCTATTGTATTGTATCGTTACCAATATATTGTTTGAGGGCATTGTGGCATAATGTGGTGAAATTATAGATGCTGAATGCATGCAGATGCCAGCTGCATACTTCAGACGAGTTAAAGATGCTGTATAAAACCATAGGTTTATTCTATTTTCTCATATTTTTGGATTTAATTATGTCTATGTTATTACTATTAGCATCCGTGTAGTGCCTTTTAACTAATACACAATTTACTGTCAATATGGTGAGCTGCTGCTTGCCCCTTAACTGCATGAGCCTCAAATTGCTATGTTAAACCTCAGTTTCCCTCTCTCTAACCAAAAAGTTTTCCACTCCCATCTTAAGGCTTAAGAAGGCTCCCGATCCAAAATGTCCCCTGTCCGTATTTTCCAGGGATGCTGGCTGACCTGAGTTACTCAGTGTCTGCCTTAAACAGCATTGTGACACAGCATTGTGTCTTAAAATGGAATGGATCTGTAGTCTTTTGCTGATCATGGGTCTATCCTATAATTTTCTGCTCGAATAGCCTATTTCAAAGAAACATTTACTTTGTAAAGGTATTTTAATTTGTAGCTAATTAATGCTTTGCATTTGTGCGAAGTTTAGTTTATCTGAACTGCGACTGAAAATTTGATATGGTGGCCGTACAATTATGCTAGGAAAATCATTTACTGTTTTGGATTCTCATTAGCCATTCACAGTAGTTCCTCACAAGCTTTGTTGGGAGTTCTTGGCATTATTTTTGGCTTTATTTATGGGATCAAATCTCGTACAATATGTGCAGCATCTGTCGTAAGTTGCTCATGGTAGTTCATTAAAATGCTTCTTAACTGTTTTATATTGTCTTAGAATTGTGCTGAGCAAGTTTACAAGATATTCAGTATTTTCATTGCAAACCACTTCCTTAGTAAAGAAGCACTGCAATGTGTAAATTTTGCAAGGAAGCCATCTATGTCTAGACCTAACAAGTGAAACAAGTTAGCATTATGATAAGTATTGTTAGTTTTAAATAGCAAATGTGTGTAAAATAAAATGTTTAGCATTTGGCTGCTCAATTTCATCTAATTAGCAGAGCACAGCTCATAAATTCTGTAATTCCCATTGTTCCCAAATGTTCTGTATCCATTTTCTAAATTCTGAATACCCTTGTCCCATGTCTATTTGTATTGTGTTTACTGGGTGTATAGCCAATTTGTTCAGGTGCTGCTTCTGCTTCTGAGGTTGCTTGTAGGCGCATGCATTTGCAGGCAGATGATTAGATATGGAAGAAACGCACAATTTAATATTAAAAATGTATTTTTAGGATATGGCAACTGGTCCAGTTACTGAGAAGATCATGAGTATGCGAACAGTGAAGAAAATGGTAAGTATTGAAAGTCTTAAAGTGCAATATCTGGGGTGTAATTGACTTGCTCTTTTCCTTATTCTCAATTTTCAGTCTCTAGCATAGATATTTGAACTGTCATTAACAGCTGGTGGCTATGTAACGGTAGCACATAGAATTTAAGTGTATTAAAATCCTTTTGGCGGCTGTTGATTGTATGGATTGACGGCAATTTAGCTGTTTGGTTGGCCTTGTACTGAAAAATGATCGGTGTAATATGTATTTAGCTAAGAATACATAATTCTGGATTTATTAGCTTCTGTTTGAGTTTTAAATTTTCACTGATAGGGGCTCTGTTTTAAATTCCAGTACATTTTGAGATTAGTTTTTAAGATTGCCAACAATAATACTTGTGGCTTCCAGTAGTGCAGCTGCAAACTGGCTGCTGCCTCGGGAAATGGTACATTTGGCATCTGCTTAACACTGTGGGTTTGGCAGGAAGCCAGGTCGAGGTCAGGTTATTGTGAATGGAGTAGCTGGTGGTTAAGGAGGAGATAAAATGATTCATGAGTTGGTTGACACAGTAAGCAGAGTAGGTTGGAATTGATAGCTTTTTTTTGTAGGGGTGTTGCAGGGAAAAATGTAATCTCCGCCAAAGGAAACTTTTGGTGTTCTTTTCTTTCTAATTCTACTTAAGTACATTACAACTGCGTCCCTATAACCACTTCACGGTGGTGAAGTGTCTGGGGAATTAAATGACAAGTGACAAATGGTTTGTGTCTACATTGGGCTCTAAAATGTGCTTGTGATTTCAGACCGAGTCTGGAGAAGAAGTTGAAGTAGAAGAATTATATGTAAAATACAAAAACTAGTAAGTATGCTTGTGGATTAATTTTAAAACAGAACTGAACTGCAGCACAAAGATTGATGAAAATTATTTACTTTACCCATGAGGGTTATTGTTCTGAGCATAATATTTGAAAGGCGCCGAGTGGCAAAATAAAGAACCCTCAAATTAATGTCCCACACAATATTGTCTTCAAGTCTTACTGAGGAACTGCACACTTCATACTTATGAATTTATCTACAATATAACTTTAATAAACAATTTAAATATTTGCTAACAAATAGGAAGGAAATAAGATGAATGTAAAAAAGCAAAAATAAACTGTCTAAATGGCAGTAAAGAAAATAAACAGCAACATCAACAAGCTCTGATTGGCAAAGAGCAGAAGGAAGGAGAAAAATGTGCCTTTAAACTTCAGACTCCTTTTAGCTGCCATCATATGTCACTGACTAGAGGGCAAAGTATTAAAGATCGTGCATTCCAACAACCTCTAATAAAGTAAGATTTTATAGAAATGCTTTGCAGACCTTTCAGCAAGTGTGGAAAGAAAGATAAACATGTCTGTTTTGTATCCTTCAAACGTGTAAGATGGTTTGATGTAGCAGGTTTTAAGCAAGTATAGGTGCAGAAAAGGGAAAAAAACAAAGGGAGAACCTAAAGGGAGAGGCATCAAATGATGAGCAGGACCATTGTCAGAATGTCATGTGTGTTAAAACAAAACAAATGAAAGCAGTGATAAAATCCTGGTAATCTGCTTGAATGAATGTGAATTCCTCCACGGAGACTGAATGGAAGATGGGTACTTCTCAGTTTTTTCCATACAATAATGAAAATTAAACTTCCATATTGACAATTTTTTTTATTAGTGTTTTTTCCACTGTTTTGGTAAAATGGTGATTACAGTTTGGCTAATGGTCTACACCATTAATATATAAACGCATTGGCACAGGTGTGCACCATGCTCTGAAATTTGTGTGCCTACAATAGAGAACAAATCTATATATTTTTCTCAAATTCATACATCCATGGATATGGGTATAATTTACAAATATGGCGGACATGAGAACAATCTAACTGGGTTGATGAGCATGATATCCAGCACAGGCTTTCTCAAATTATTTCTGATGGTTTTGTCAACTTTCTACCCCTTCACTTGTCTATTTTAGATTTTTTCAAAAATAATATTGTTTTGTTTTCTTTGTACAAATCCAAACATTTTCGCTATAAATATCTTAAAGGTTAGATGTTATTTTCAAGTGAATGATATCTTGTACACAAAAATCTATAGCTGAATCTAACACTACCTTAAGAATTTAGTTTAGAGATATAACACGTACGGAAACAGGCCCTTCAGCCCACCAGTGATCCCCGCATTAATACTATTCTACACATATTAATTTTACATTTATACTAAGCCAATTAACCTACAAACCTGCATGTCTTTGGAGTGTGGAAGGAAACCAAAGATCTTGAAGAAAACCCACGAGGTCGCGGGAAGAACATACAGTGCCCTCCATAATGTTTGGGACAAAGACCCGTCATTTACTTATATGCCTCTGTACATCACAATTTGAGATTTGTAATAGAAAAATTCACATGTGGTTGAAGTGCACTTTATGTCAGATTTTAATAAAGGCCATTTTTATACATTTTGGTTTCACCATGTACAAATTACGGCTGTGGTTATACATTGTCCCCCCATTTCAGGGCACCATCATGTTCGGGACACAGCAATGTCGTAAATGAAAGTAGTCATGTTTAGTATTTTGTTGCATTTCCTTTGCATGCAATGACTGCTTGAAGTCTGCAATTCATGGACATTACCAGTTACTGGGTGTCTTCTCTGGTGATGCTCTGCCAGGCCTGTATTGCAACTATTTTTAGCTTATGCCTGTTTTGGGGGTTAGTCCCCTTCAGTTTTCTCTTCAGCATGTAAAAGGCATGCTCAATTGGGTTCAAATTGGGTGATTAACTTGGCCACTCAAGAATTGACCATTTTATAGCTTTGAAAAACTCCTTTGTTGCTTTAGCAGTATGTTTGGGATCATTGTCTTGCTGCAGAATGAACTGCGGGCCAATGAGTTTTGAGGCATTTGTTTGAACTTGAGCAGATAGGATGTGTCTAGACACTTTCATTATGCTACTACCATCAGCAGTTGTATCATCAATTGCGTACAGTTTTGGTCTATTGCGTACAGTTTTGGTCTCCAAATCTGAGGAAGGACATTATTGCCATAGAGGGAGCGCAGAGAAGGTTCACCAGACTGATTCCTGGGATGTCAGGACTGTCTTATGAAGAAAGACTGGCTGGACTCGATTTGTACTCTCTAGAATTTAGGAGATTGAGAGGGGATCTTATAGAAACTTACAAAATTCTTAAGGGGTTGGGCAGGCTAGATGCGGAAAGATTGTTCCCGATGTTGGGGAGGTCCAGGACGAGGGGGTCATAGCTTAAGGATAAGGGGGAAATCCTTTAAGACCGAGATGAGAAATACTTTTTTCACAAAGAGAGTGGTGAGTCTCTGGAACTCTCTGCCACAGAGGGTAGTTGAGGCCAGTTCATTGGCTATATTTAAGAGGGAGTTAGATGTGGCCTTTGTGGCTAAGGGGATCAGAGGGTATGGGGAGAAGGCAGGTATGGGATACTGAGTTGGATGATCAGCCATGATCATATTGAATGACGGTGAAGGGCCGAATGGCCTACTCCTGCTCCTAATTTCTATGTTTCTATGTCTATCAATGACGATAAGTGAGCTAGTACCTTCAGCAGCCATACATGTCCAGGCCATAACATCCCCACCACCATGTTTCACAGATGAGGTGGTATGCTTTGGATCTTGAGCAGTTCCTTCTTTTCTCCATACTTTGCTCTTGCTACCACTCTCATATAAGTTAATCTTCATCTCATCTGTCCACAAGAACGTTTTCCAGAAAGTTGTTTTTTTCAGAACTTTTTGGAAAACTAACCCGGCCATCCTATTTTCTCAGCTAAACAATGGGTTGCATCTTGCAGTGTAGCCTCTGTATTTCTGTTCATGAAGTCTTCTGCAGACAGAGGTCATTGACAAATCCACACCTGACTCCTGAAGAGTGTTTCTGATCTGTCGGACAGCTGTTTGGGGATTTTTCTTTATTATAGACAAAGTGGGACCCGTTGGGTCCCAGTCACACGGGTGGCCTGGTCCCCCCAATGCAACCCATTCCCCCAACGCAATATTCCACCACTCACCTGTTACCCCAACGCAACCCGTTCCTCCAAAGAAAGAAATGGGGGTGGGGGTGTGAGAGAGGAACGGGGGGGGGGTGGGGGGGTGCACCTCGCACTCTGCTCACCCCCCCACCTTCAGTTTTCGGCCTCGCGCAGTAGCTCCCGTCCCACTCCAACTTCACAGAGGCTTCCAGTTCAACTTAACAGCTCCTGGCTCACGCTGCTCTTTGCCCGCACGCTGCTGAAGGACTCTGCCCTGCCTCCGGGAATTTATTCTCAGCGTGTGCCGGAAGGGGCGTGACCTTCATGGTGACTGACAGGTGAGAAGAGCAATCTGCTGATCTCACGATATTTTAAAGCTTCATAACTTTTCTACCATTTCACCGATCGGAACAAAACTTGATGCGCTTGGAGAAGAGGAGAACGGTGAGTGAGGTGGCAATATACATTACCGTTTTTGAGCAAATTTTAAAATACCATAAACCGGAAGTGGTTAAGATGAGAGTTTTAATAATAGAATAGATGGAAGAAGGTAGAGAGAATTCTGTCATCAGCTGTGGAGATCTTCCTTGGCCTGCCAATCCATTTGTGATTAGTAACCTCACCAGTGCTCACTTTCTACTTAATGATGTTCCAAACAGTTGATTTTGGTAAGCCTAAGGTTTGGCTGATGTCTCTTAACAATTTTATTCGTGTTTCTCAGTCTCATAATGGCTTTGTTGACTTTCATTGGCACAACTTTGGTCCTCATGTTGATAAACAGCAATAAAAGTGTCCAAGTGTGATGGAAAGACTGGATGAAAGACCATGCGCTGAAAGCTCTCTTACACCTGCATTAAGGAGGCAATTAAACTCACCTGAGCAATTACAAAACACCTGTGAAGCCATGTGTCCCAAACATTATGGTGCCCTGAAATGGGGGAACTATGTATAAACACTGCTGTAATTTCTACATGGTGTAACCAAAATGTATAAAAAAGGCCTTTATAAAAATATGACAAAGTGCACTTTAACCACATGTGATTTTTTCTATTACAAATCTCAAATTGTGGAGTACAGAGGCAAATAAATAAATAATGGGTCTTTGTTCCAAACATTATGGAGGACACTGTAGCAACTCCTTATAGAGCAGCAGTAGCGGCATTGAACCCGGGTCTCTTGGAGTAAGACAGCAACTCTACTGTGTTAAAGAAGGAACTGCAGATGCTGGAGAATCGAGGGTTACACAAAAAGCTGGAGAAACTCAGCGGGTGCAGCAGCATCTAAGGAGTGAAGGAGATAGGCGACGTTTCGGGTCGAGACCCTTCTTCAGAAGAAGGGTCTCGACCCGAAACGTCGCCTATCTCCTTCACTCCTTAGATGCTGCTGCACCCGCTGAGTTTCTCCAGCTTTTTGTGTAACCCAGCAACTCTACTGTTGTGCCACCGTGCCACCCTTAGTGCTGGTAGATTATTTTTTGGTTTAATGTGACACTTAACTCGTATCTTTCAAATATAATTTTGGCCTGACTCAGTCCATAGCCTTCCATGATAAACGTCATAATTGAAACTCCTCGTTGACTGCTGAAATAAGGAAGACCAGATCGTTAGTGTGGTTGTTATCTGTCTTTAATGAAAATTAGAAAACAAATGTCGGATGCTGAAAATCTGACAAAGAAGACAAAATCCTGGGAACACTGCAGTCGGACAGCATCTGTGGAAAGAGAAATGGTTGACACTTCTGGTTGAATGGTCTAAGTTCGGACAAATGGACTTGAAAGAGTTTTGACAAAGCGACTTGCACTCAACTCTGTTTCTAATTTCATTGATGCCTGCTGATTTCAGCGCGGGGTGGAAGATTGCAACCTTCACGTGGTCCGCCCTGTTTCGACTAATGCAATCAACTCAACGTGCACAAACAGAAGATCAAATAGAACAAGTTGTCCAACAACTTTGGGCTGTGCACACCACACGAAAGAAGATCTCTTGGAAATGTTCTGTTGTTGCTATGTGCACTGATTATTTAAACTTTGGTTGTGGGCAGTGTACCATTTATGTTGATAGTTATGGATGGAATTCTGTCCAGACCACCTTGTATTCATTTATTTTTTGGGAATAAATGAATTGGGAATGACAACCAATTATTGGCCACACGGAAACATTCTCTATGCTTCTAGAATGCATCACTATTATCAAGGGGCGAGGTAGAATATTATCCATCAATTGCTAACTCAGCTCAGATCAAATATTGAATGTGGACTTCAATGTGTATACTTTTCCAAGGGAAACTAAAATACAAATCGTGAAAATAAAGTTTGTTGGGTGGTACTATGCAAAACTTTGTTGGTCAGTCCTAATTTTGCTCTGTGTACATGAGGCAGAACTATTTCCATAGAGATATTAATCAAGTTTTATCATTAATATCTCTATGGAAATTGATTCTCAGATTCTGTATTTAAACAATCCAAAAGCAAAAAACTTCCGATGCTCGAAATATGACATAAAAACATACTCTGGTCAGGCAGCATTTGTGGACCATGATGCCCCATCTAAGCAAGTCCCACTTGCCCATGGGTAGGCCATATCTCTCTCTCTCTCCTCTTCCCCCCCCCCCCCCCCCCCCACCAACCTTTCCAATGCATGTACTTGTCCAAATGTTTTTTAAATGTCATGATTGTACTTGCCATAACTACTTCATCTGGCAGCTCATTTCATATACGCACCAATCTTTGTGTGGGGAAAAAAGTCGCCCTTCAAATTCATATTAAATCTTTCAATTGAATGATCATAGTGTTACTGACTGAGAGGATGGTAAACTTTGTGATGGACATTGTCTACGCAGGAGCAAATAGAGAAGAATAATTTGAAATATGAAATTGTTGGAAGAAGGAAGTCAAGAAAACTGAATGCTAGAAATTAGATAAAATCTGGAAGTTCATTGCCTGAAACTTAATTTTGCTGTTGAACCTGGAAAGTTTAGTCAGAAGATGAAGATGGGAATAATGCAAAAGTCCAAAGACACAGACAAGAGTGAAATGGAGAATTAAAATGACTAGAAATCCTTGTTCTCTATATGAACTACCCAGGTGTTCTGCACAGTGGACCCCCTAATGTGCATTTGTTCTGTATTGTAGAGATGAGGGTGTCATGAATGAAGACAGTTTCATAAACACTGATTGCAATATACTAAATTGGTAGTAGTACAGCTAAATCACTGCTGCACTTGGAAACAATTTAATTTCCTGGAGCAGGAAGGGAGTAGGTGAGAGCAAGTTAAGTCTCGTGATATTATGGGGGAAAGTGTGTATTGCTTGAGGTAAAGCTAAACCAGCGTACCTTGAAAGCAATTGCCTCAAAGATTATGAAGGGTAGCTATGAGGATGGAAGTTGATGTTGTCTGATGCTGGCATTGGCTTGGTGATATCTGAAAATTACTGAAATCTGTTGATGGAGCAGAATTTATTGAGGATAAGTGGATCTCTGTTTTTATTCGAGGTGGGAACAACAGAACTGCAGGAAATGGAACAGATGCAGTTGAGATAAAGACATTATGGAGGCACAGTGTGAAATGTTATTGTCTGAATAGATACATGGAAAGTGCAAGGGATCCTTACAGGAAGCAGGGTGGGAATCTGATTAATGCAGTGGGCACTGGTTGATACCCTGCCGCTTTAAATGCAGATGGAGGCGAGGGGAAGAATCGGAAACGCACCATGTGAAAGTGAGGCCAGGATGGAAATTGGCAGCAAAGGTGTTGAAACATTTGAGTTGCGTTAGATGGGTGGAAAACAGCAGCGATAGCTGTCAATATACTGGAATAAAATCAGGAAGAGTTGGATGGTAGGATTGAAACAGTCTACATTTTTTCTAGAAAAAAAAAATGAGATCAATGACCATCTACCAGATGAGGTGGGTTCATGATTAGAGGGAGTGAATGCCACAAGCATTAGGCCTCTGCAAAAGAGAGATCAGTCTACCAAACTTTAACTGCACCATCTTTATTAGTAGGTTGGCCCTCAGTACCCAAATTCCCACAGGTTCTTGGGAAGGGGTGGGGTAGATTAGGGTAGAAGGATTGGAAAAATGATCCATGTCGTTGGAGTGCACACAGTTTTAATTGTAGGAAAAATGTTGAATATGGGCAATGTGAGAGTCATTCTCCTTGACATCAAGGCAGTATTTGACTGTTCTTAGTATGATGGATCTCAAGTAAATTTGAATTTTCCACTAATATGAGTCATACCTATGCCAAATAAAAATAACAATGATTAGTGAAATTGGAGATCATTCTATTTAAGCTCCAGCACATTGCTGCAGTTGTTCAGTATATTGTGCTTGCACAGCCATTCATGATCTTCCCCCAGTTACAATGACAGAAATTCATTTTGGTAGATAATTGCAGTTTTCAGTTTGATTTGCATCTTCATGCTGCACATACTTTGGCTAAAAATGGGAAGTAACTTTTAAAAACTAGTGCCAACCTACAAACATCTCATTACCTACAATATCCCTGTAACCTTCAATATCATTACCGAAACTGAATCTCCCACCGTGAAAATCTAGAATTAATGTTACCCGGATGCTTAATAAGCACATACTTTTGAGCTATAAAAACAAGTCAAATACTTCACTCAATTTGTTGCTCCTCAAAATTATTCTACCATCGAGAATGCATCGTTCAAGAGTGCAATGGTATTCTCTTGCACTTGTCTGCACAAGTATATTTCCAACATTTTTCAGTTCCTCTTTGAACCAATTGGCACCCATTTCCCACCTTGATTGTGGTTCACTAATCTTGCATGGGTACATGAAATGAAATGTTTTTATTGCTTCAATGCGCTGCAGTGCACAGTGCACGTATGTTACTTTACAGCATGCATCGGCAATGTCTCTCAAGCTTGCAACTGCTTCGAACTAGAAGGACATACTGCCTGTTTCACAAATTCTTTTAAGACATGCACCTATTGTATTTAGGAATATATAATCGTTCATACATGACTGCACTAATATTCTGGAACTCCACGCAATGCCATTGAAATTTATTCACCAAGTGGAAATATACCCACCAGGTGGATTGTAGTACATCAATGCGGTCGCTGAGCACCCCACCTTGATATCGTACGGCAATCTCCAGGTCTAATTAAGAAAAAAATAGTTATTGAATTCTGAAAATTAATTCTGTGTGGACGGATGTTATATTCCTTTGATTACACTCAAATATTTTTGAACCTTTTTCTATTACATTTCAGAGGAATTAAAATAATAATCCCCCCCCCACCCAAGGCAGGTACAATTGGGTTGTTAATTTTTCTTGCACCAATGTAATAATTGAAGTATTCATATTTTTGGTGATGTGAACTGAGTATATTGTTTCTTTTTCTTTCACCACCCCCTGCCCTTAACCACACCGTTCAGTTCTTACCTTCATTGTCAGTGGACCACTGTGGAGCAACTGGCAAAGGACAAGAGAATTCATCAGAAGATTAAACGCTTCAAAGCAAAGCAGGCACAAATGAATAAGTTTCTTACGGAGGTCAGCAATTTAATTTTTTTAGATTACATATGCCCATGTGTTGCTCAGAAATCATTTATATAATTGTTTTCTAAGGCCTTTTCCACTTTTATGTTCTTGGTGAACAATGAATTGTCCTTGACTTTTTTCCTGTTTTCTTGACTCCACTCCTTTCAGTAATTCTTTTAAAACATTTCTGATTTATTTTGTTTGTTTATTTTATCAGTTGATGACTGCACTGCCTGTCTACAGTCAATGCCATGTGCCTTTCCCATTGTTGCCCTTTAGTCAGTTCCCCCCCCATTTTGTTTCTTCTCCTCTGAGCCTCTTCCTTCATGTCACCTCTCCACTATTTGCATTCTCTGTTTGTCCCTATCCAATTATTCGGTATCTTTCGGTGACCAGGATACGTTGTCACTTCTTGGGCTAAGTAACAGCTTTGAGCCATTTAGCCATTTTTTTCTTACACTGTTGCATTAGGTTAGTCAACGGTCAAGTTGCATTAAAAATCTATGGTCAGAAATCTTTAAACCTCACACTTTGTTTTCAAATTGTTCCCTGGTCCAGATTTTCCTTCAACCTCTATTTGACAATGACAGGCAAGGCAGTGTGGTAGATGTAAGTCATGATATTCCTTTAATTAATTGATGGACCTTTTTGGACCCCGGCTTTTCGTTTTATTAATTTCACAAAAAGTGGAAAGGAAGATATCAGCTCGCTATTGCTAAATAAAAATGTAACCCCTAGGGAGTCTGGTTTCATCCAGATCTTTCGTTAAACTGGCCATCATGATCTGAGATTTCAAGTGTGTTTGCATTTCCAGTTAAATATTCCAAACTTTTAGTCATTTTCTTAGCCACACGTTGCACAATTTGGCAATCTTCGGTTCCTTTCTCCATCAGCAGTCTGTTGAAATTGGACCACAACCTAGTCTAATTAAATCCAGACTAGGATTCTTGACCCCTATTCTCTTTGTAATACAGTGGTGGCTAATTACATAATTTCACATCATTTGCCCTGACTGGGCACATCTGCTCATGAAACACTGTTTTCATTACTTCCATTCTCCATTATTTAATAAGTCCTTGTTGACCTAGTTCTTTGTCTATCATTCGAAATCTGTTGTCCCTGTCCCATCCCTACCATGTCCTGACTTTCCATCACCCATGTTAGCCTACGTTACCCCCAGACACTACATGATTTCCAATTTAGACAAAGTTTAGACTGCAAAAAGTGTAAATTCTCCCCATCTTTGTAGTTTTTTCTGTATCTGCAAATCTCCTACCCCACCACACACACAACTCCTCCCACCTCCACTTGTACATTCAGTACATTCTGTACTTGTGCTTAGCCCTCATGCAGGGTGGCTCCACATGGCTCCAGACTACTTGCCTCTAATTTAGAAATCACCCCTAAACTTTTATACCTCTGCAATTCTTTTTCCAAAGGCTTAGCCTTTCTTTTTCTTAGACTTTGGGTCACTACTTTATCTCTGAACTTACTTTTTAATCTACAATTCTGAGGTGCATTTTGGGGAAGTATGCAACCCAAAGGCATAATATCAATTGCATTGTAAAGCTTAATCCTGTTTTAAGTTTTCTGATCAAGGTTAAAGGCATATGATCAAAGTTGTATCTGCTGCTAATTTTGTAATATTTTTTACAATTTTGTATTACCGTAAGTTTGCCACTGTTCCTTGGTGCTTCTTAAACAACAGAGTGCAGGGGCTGGAGCTCTCATCTCTAAATATGTAGGAGATACTAAATATTTGAAGTGACATTTGTGGATATAGGAATAATTAACATTTCAGGGACGCATTTATAAAACTAATGTTTAACTTGCAGAGAAGCATGGGAGAGTGAAGGGTACTGGGGAAATAGGAAGAGCATGTTTCATAGAATGGAAACTAAGAAGATGGGTGACACAGACCCTCAACTATGATTGTGCACTGAAGATGTATTCTTGAGAAGAATCTTTTCAAGACAGAGCATAAAAAGAGAATAGAGAAGAGAAATAAAAAGCTGAAACTAAGTGGTGCAGACTAAAGCAGTTTATAGAAATTTGAAATGAAGAAGAATGCTTGGAAAGCCAAGTGAGTCGAGCATTGTCAGTGGAGAACGATAATCTTGGTTAAATCAAAACTCGACAGAGATTGAAAAGACAAAAACATTTAAATGTTGGAAATCTGAAACAAAAATGTTTTAGCAAACTACAATAGGTAGTAAGTGTAATTTTGGTATAGTTTCAAAAAGCCCACATACTTAATTTAATGAGCTTGACAATGCTGCTCTTCAGCTGGCAGTTTAGTCGAGAGCATTGGCCAGTTACACTGCAGGTCAGCTCTTTCCTTCCATCCAATGCTTTGCAGCACAAAATTGGGGAACTGAGGTCAGATTTTGTTACATCTAAAGTTTAAACTATTGCTTCACCACTGGATTTGGTCCAGGGCAGAGCATGACATCCTGAGTTGTGGGGTCAGTTGCATTTCACATCCATTGCATACCCTTTATTGAAAGGGGAACTGCAGGTATGTGTATTTTCTTTATTTTACTTAACCTCAATGCATATAAATGTTTTGGCTCTTAAAGGGGTCTCTATTTATTTATGTATTTGTTTTTAACATGGTTTACTTCACTGTGAACAGTTTTAAATGTTTCAGAACTGTTAAATGTCATTCGTGAGTTGTCAAATGAACATTAGAGTGGTGGTTGGCCTCAGAATTGACCATTGAGGCCTGGTCAATACTTCATTTTCTGGGATCGCGGCAAGGCTGACATTACCATCTCCAATTACCTTTGAGAAGGCAGCTCTTCTGGCAAGGTACTCCTGCAGCTATGTTGGGAGTTCCAGGATTTACACCTGGTGAGGATGAAGGAGTGGCAAGATACTTTCAGGTCAGGATGCTGTGTAACATGGGAAACCTATGGGAAGAACAGGAGGCTCTTGGTCATTCCCGTGGACTTAACATAGATATTCTGCAAATCAATCTCCCATCTGCTAATGTTAGATCACATTTTACTTACACACCCCCACCCCCACACCCACACCCACCACCACCACACACAAAAATTAGGTTCCATGGTAACTGTTTTATCAATATAGTTACTATATTTTCCAAAGTTTGTCATATGCCTGACATATCACCATAGAAAGTACATTTTATCATTTGGTGATTTAAGAGGCAGTATGCTTATTTCCAAATAAATCAGTTTTCAAATATTATAATTCAGTTATTTTCAGTCATCAATCATTAACTAGAGTGTCTTTTAAATATGACATATGTGACACATTTCTAATGGGTTCAACGTTTTTAGACTTAATTGTATGATTTCTCAAATATGGCACATTTGTTGATTATTTCACACCATGTAATATATTTTAAAACACTTTTGGAAGATTTTACATAGTAATGAAGTGTTGTGGTAAACAGATCTGGAAGAATGACTCATCTGATAGTTTGTGATCATGCTGAATTTTAGCAATGTCCAAATTCCTAGAAACTAACGTGCATCGCAAAGTGAGAAGAAGTCTATCATTTTTTTATACTACTACTTTCTGTTTTTGCAGGTTGAAGACGAGCCTTTCAATCCAGATTATGTGGAAGTAGACCGGATTCTTGATATCTCGCATAGCATTGATAAAGATAGTGGAGAAGTAAGTGAGAATTGTACTGACTTTTGTGAAGGTTATTTTGCAAGCAATCTGAAATTAAAAGTACACCTATTAATTAAACTTCACATGCACTTCTTTGTCTTCGATGAATTAATGGGTACAGTTTGACCAGTTTCATTGAAATGATAGCCCTAGAAAATGAATATTTTATCTTTAGGATGAACTGAATCTTACATTAATGTACTGAAGTATCAAGGGCTATTATTTTCTCACTTTTTTCCCCCAATGCGGTTGACCAGTGACCAATTTTGAACAACCTTTCATTTCCCCCTGAAATGGAATACTGTGCATAAATTCATTTTTTTTTTCCATTTTTCCCACCCAAGGAGATTTAAAATTCCTGGATGATTTACACAAAATTTCACTCTAATCCTTATTTAGGAAGTGTAGATTAATTTATATTTGAATTCTACATTAATTTCTTGATCATCTCAGTTCAAGTACTTAAGCATTATTCCAACATTCCACTTACTCAGTTTATTACTTGTATGTATAGCAACTTATGCCTCACATTATTTCGTTCAAACATACCATTGTTGGAATTTATTTATATCTGTGTTGCTTTAAAGAGATCATTATTGTTAAAGGACCATTGCATCAATTAAATATTGTATAACAGTTTGGCATTAGTGACCCCAGACCAATAACAAAGTGGTTGACTCCCAATAGTCCTTCTAAATGCTATTCAGTTCAGTAGAAGTCAGAGGTTTCAGGCATATTTCCCTATACTGCAATATCCACATAATATAAATGAGCAAAGAGCAGGACAATCTTTTGCTTGGTCAATCTTGTGCCATGTTCAAATGACTTGATCTGGATTAGGGCATATATAGATTTAATGATTTGGGTACAATGTTGTTAACATTAAGTTAATTTGCAGATGATACCAAAATTGGTGGTATAGTGACAGTGAGGAGGAATATCGAGGTTTACAACAAGATGTAGATCAGTTGTAGAAGTGGCCAAAGAAATAACAAATTTAATTTAACTATGATAAGTGTGATGTGTTGCTTGTCAAATCAGGTTAGGACTTGTAGAATAAATGGTAGAGCCCAACAAAGTGTTGCAGAACAGGGAGATCTGGAAGTACTGCTGCATGCTTCCCTGAAATTGGTGAATTGGCTGGATAAAGTGGAGGAAAGCGTTAGCACCAGTGTGATTGTAGTCCATGATAGCTGTGACA
The DNA here is from genome assembly GCA_963514005.1 of Raja brachyura. The sequence continues at coordinate 55,133,351 of OY740784.1, forward strand.
CCATGGTCTCTGCATCTTATTCACACGCGATCAACCTCAAAGAGTTGGTACGCTATGCCAGCAACAGCATCTAGCGTACCAAAGAATGATATAACAACATGGTGAAGTCACAGCATTGAGTCAATAAGTGAACACAACAAAAGCAACTTAAAATGGATGGATCTCACACGCCACAATCCCACACCCAGTTGATGCGATGATAGTTGATGTATTGCCACATCCAGTTGCAAATGATGGTGGTTTGTTCAAACAGCTTGAAGGCTGAGGAAATTAACCATATAACCATGTAACAATTACAGCACGGAAACAGACCATCTCGGCCCTTCAAGTACGTGCCGAACAACTTTTTTCCCTTAGTCCCACCTGCCTGCACTCATACTATAACCCTCCATACCCTTCTCATCCATATGCCTATCCAATTTATTTTTAAATGATACCAACGAACCTGCTGCCACCACTTCCACTTGAAGCTCATTCCACACCGCTACCACTCTCTGAGTAAAGAAGTTCCCCCTCATGTTACCCCTAAACTTCTGTCCCTTAATTCTAAAGTCATGTCCTCTTGTTTGAATCTTCCCTATTCTCAAAGGGAAAAGCTTGTCCACATCAACTCTGTCTATCCCTCTCACCATTTTAAAGACTTCTATCAAGTCCCCCCTTAACCTTCTGCCCTCCAGAGAATAAAGACCTAACTTATTCAACCTATCTCTGTAACTTAGCTGTTGAAACCCAGGCAACATTTTAGTAAATCTCCTCTGTACCCTCTCTATTTTGTTGACATCCTTCCTATAATTGGGCGACCAAAATTGTACACCATACTCCAGATTTGGTCTCACCAATGCCTTGTACAATTTTAACACTGCATCCCAACTTCTATACTCAATGCTCTGATTTATAAAGGCTAGCATACCAAAAGCTTTCTTTACCGCCCTATTTATATGAGATTCCACCTTCAAGGAACTATGCAGTTATTCCCAGATCCCTCTGTTCAACTGTATTCTTCAATTCCCTACCATTTACCATGTACGTCCTATTTTGATTTGTCCTGCCAAGGTGTAGCACCTCACATTTATCAGCATTAAACTCCATCTGCCATCTTTCAGCCCATTTTTCCAACTGGCCTAAATCACTCTGTAGACTTTGGAAATCCTCTTCATTATCCACAACACCCCCTATCTTGGTATCATCTGCTTACTTACTAATCCAATTTACCACCCCTTCATCCAGATAATTGATGTACATGACAAACAACAAAGGGCCCAACACAGATCCCTGAGGCACCCCACTAATCACCTGCCTCCAACCCGACAAACAGCCCATTCAGCCACTGTTGAATCCATCTTGCTATTCCTGCATTTATACCCAACAGTTGAACCTTCTTAACCAACCTTCCATGAGGAACCTTGTCAAAGGCCTTACTAAAGTCCATATAGACAACATCCACTGCTTTACCCTCGTCAATTTCCCTAGTAACCTCTTCAAAAAATTCAAGAAAATTAATCAAACACGACCTTCCAGGCATAAATCCATGTTGACTGTTCCTAATTAGACCCTGTTTATCCAGATGCTTATATATATTATCTCTAAGTATCTTTTCCATTAATTTGCCCACCACTGAAGTCAAACTAACCAGTCTATAATTGCTAGGTTTACCCTTAGAACCCTTTTTAAACAATGGAAGAACATGCGCAGTACGCCAATCCTCGGGGACTATTCCCGTTTCTAATGACATTTGAAATATTTCTGTCATAGCCCCGGCTATTTCTACACGAACTTCCCTCAATGTCCTAGGGAATATCCTGTCAGTACCTGGAGACTTATCCACTTTTATATTTTTCAAAAGTGTCAGTACTTCTTTTACTTTGAAACTCATAGTATCCATAGCGACTCTACTAGTTTCCCTTACCTCACATAATTCAATATCCTTCTCCTTGGTGAATACCGAAGAAAAGAAATTGTTCAATATCTCCCCCATCTCTTTGGGCTCTGCAGATAGCTGTCCACTCGGTCTCTCCAATGGACCAATTTTATCCCTTGTTATCCTTTTGCTATTAATATAGCTGTAGAAACCCTTTGGATTTACTTTCTCCTTACTTGCCAAAGCAACCTCGTATCTTCTTTTAGCTTTTCTAATTTATTTCTTAAGATTCTTTTTACATTCCTTATACTCCTCAAGCACCTCATTTACTTCATGCTGCCTATAATTATTGTAGATCTCCCTCTTTTTCCGAACAAGATGTCCAATTTCCCTTGAAAACCAGGGCTCTTTCCAATTTTTACTGGTTCCTTTCAACCGAACAGGAACATAAAGATTCTGTACTCTTAAAATTTCCCCTTTAAATGTCCTCCATTTCTCTTCTACATCTTTCCCATAAAACAAAATGTCCCAGTTCACTCCTTTTAAATCATCTTGCATCTCGTTAAAGTTAGCCTTTCTCCAATCAAAAATCTCAACCCTAGGACCAGTTCTGTCCTTCTCCATAATTATATTGAAACTAATGGTATTGTGATCACTGGACTCGAAGTGCTCCCCAACGCATACCTCCGCCACCTGTCCCATCTCATTCCCTAACAGGAGGTCCAGCACTCCTTTAGTAGACACCTTTATGTATTGCTGCAAAAAACTATCCTGCACACATTTTACAAACTCCAAACCATCCAGCCCATTTACAGAATGTGTTTCCCAGTCTATGTGTGGATAGTTGAAATCTCCCACAATCACTACCTTGTGCTTACTACTAATATCTGCTATCTCCTGACATATTTGCTCTTCCAATTCTCGTTCCCCATTTGGCGGTCTATAATATATGCCTGTAAGTGTTGCTACACCTTTCCCACTTCTCAGTTCCACCCAAATAGCCTCCCTAGATGAGCCCTCCAATCTATCCTGCCAAAGCACTCCTGTAATATCTTCCCTGACTAGCAATGCAACACCTCCACCTCTTGCCCCTCCAATTCTATCACACCTGAAGCAACAAAATCCTGGAATATTTAGTTTCCAATCGCAGCCCTCCTGCAACCATGTTTCACTGATCGCCACAACATCATACTTCCAGGTGTCTATCCAGACTCTAAGCTCATCCACCTTTCTTACAATGCTCCTAGCATTAAAATATGCACATTTAAGAAACCCCCCATCCCTTATTCTCTGTTTATTTCCTTTTTTTTCTTTCTCCTCTTGTATCCGAGTGCTTCTTTTTTCTGCTTCCTGCCTCACATTCTGTCTACTAGCTTTTGCTATTTGCATCCCTCGCCCCAACCATTCTAGTTTAAAGTCTCCCCAGTGACCTTTGCAAATTTCCCCGCCAGGATATTGGTCCCCCTCGGGTTCAAGTGCAACCCATCCTTTCTGTACAGATCCCACCTTCCCTAAAATAAGTCCCAATGATCCAGAAACTTGAATCCCTGCCCTCTGCACCAGTCTTTCAGCCACGCATTTATTGTCCACCTTGCTCCATTTCTACTCTCACTGTCGCGTGGCACAGGCAGTAATCCTGAGATTGTTACCTTTTTGGTCCTTTTCCTCAACTCTCCTCCCAAGTCCTTAAATACTCCCTTCAGGGCCTCTTCCCTTTTTTTACCTATGTCATTGGTACCTATATGTACCACGACCTCAGGCTCCTCTCCCTCTGATTTGAGGATATCTTGGACACGTTGAGACACATCCGAGACCTTGGCACCAGGGAGGCAGACCACCATCCTGGTCTCCCGACTGCGTCCACAGACCCCCTAACAATAGAGTCCCCAATTACTATTGCCCTCTTTTTTTCCCTACCTTTCGGAGCAACAGGGCCGGTCTCTGTGCTGAAGGCCCGTCTGCTGTCGCTACCCCCGGGTAGGCTGTCACCCCCATCCGTACTCAAACAGGAGTAGTTATTTGCCAGGTGTACTGACATTGGAGTACTCACTCGTTCATGCCTCTGCCTCTTGCCCTTCCTTAGCATGACCCACATGTCTCTCTCCTGTGGTTTTCGAGTGACCACCTCTCTATAACTCTCCTCTATCACCTCTTCACTCTCCCTGACCAGACAGAGGTCATCGAGCTGCTGCTCCAGGATCTTAATACGGTCCCTTAGGAGCCCCATCTCTCTGCACCTGGTGCAGGTGTAGACGTCAAGAGGGCCATCCGACACCATGACCTCCCACATCTGACATCCAGTACAGTACACTGCTCTGGCTGACATTCTCTCGCCTTACCCTGGATCCGATACCAGTATAATATAATAGAAACTGCTGTGAGAAATCAGCAGGTATCTGACTCAAACAGCTGCTCCCTCTTGACCTTTAAACTACACCTTTATTATACAAACCAAAAGCACTGTACCTTTACTAAAACACTGTACCTTTACTCACCCCCTGTACCTTTAACAAGAAAGCAGAAATACTAACTAGAGGTTCCACCCAATCAGCTGCTTCCTCTAGTCTGTTTCCACCAATCAGCAGCTTCCACCAGAAACCTCCCTATTCAGTATGGAATGTTCCGTATTTCGGTAAAAACAAGCTCCTGACCCTCCTCCACTCGCTCCAACGGTCCCGGGCCTCTGTGAAAACAAGCCCCGCGCTGGATTTATCTACTCACCGCCCCTGACCCCCCTCCACTCGCTCCAACGGTCCCGAAATTAACATCTCTCTGATCCTGAACACAGAAAACAACAAAAAATGCATCAGAAATCAGGTTTTAAGCATTGATAGCCACACCCTACTAGAATTGCCAAGCAAATTATTTTATGCCTCGTCATGAAGTCCTCAAAATAATAGGTGGTCTTTATCCACTTATTTTTTCCACATGATGGCATGCAATCACTGAGAGCACTGAATGCTGCAGATATTTTGGAGCCAGACAATCCTCTGGCTGTGGTGCTGAAAACGTTTGCACCATATCTAACTGTGCCTCTTCAACTACAACACTATCCCAAGAAACATGTTGGGTAGTCAATGTCCAAGATGAAACATCTACAGATACTTCACGAATGACATTCCTTTCATCGTAAGGTCAGAATTAGTTTTAAAAAAATAATAATTTGGAAATGCACGATATTCAATTCCATTCACAATCCTTCAAACTCCATATAACAAAAGCAAACAATAATCAGCTATGCGGCAAATATTTGGACTGTACAACTATTATGCAATGGCCATTTATTGCTTTCAGAAAGGAACTGAACAAATATACAAAGGAAAAAAATGCATGGCTACTGCTGGAGTTGAAAAATATGATGGAATACAGAGGCCCCAGGTTACGTAAGACTGTACCTATGAAACCCGACTTTGCAAATTTCCCTAAATTGAAATAATTTTTCAAGATGGTAATAGTGACTCATGACATTCAACACGTTCCATTATTTTAATCAGAATTAGAGTTAGAGGAATCTTCAATGAAATGAAAAAAATATAGGAAGTGTTTGTGGAGTGATATATGGATAGTTCTAAAAAAATGATGTTATCGATGTACGGAAGAATCAGCTTACGGACAGTATTCATAAATGGAACTCTTAACTAACCTGGAGACTGCCTGTAGATAGCACTCAGATTGACATTTGATATTAGATTAAGATGTTGGAACTACATGGGCTGAAAGGGCATCTTCCATCTTGTCACATTTCTATGGTTATAAATATTAAAGATGCATATGACATTTATCTGTATGGCATATCATTCTTTTATGAAAATCATTATTGAGAAATCGGCTTTACTGAACATTGATAAATTCTAGTTGTTTAATACTTTCAAAATAGTAGCATAGTGCCACAATATTAAACTAGTCTACACTTTGATGAGTGTGATTTGTAAAACCTCAATCTGAGATGTATGTTTTGGCTGGAATGATGCTATTAATAAACTCTGGGTTCTGGTTTAAGCACGTTGTTCCCAGAGACCACGAGTAAGAGGTAAAATAATGAATTACAGATGCTTATAATCTAAGTAGTTAAAAATGGGAGTATTGAAGATATATGTGAATGGCTTATGCTGCACTTAGAGGATTGCAATTTCTGAAATTAAAAGGAAAACGCACACATGTAATGGCTCCGATCATGATAATGGCTAATTAGTTGTTCTGATAAGCCTTTGCTGATCATTATATCCATTTATACTAATCCCATTTCCATGCGTTTAATTCCGTATCTACCCACTGATGTCTCTTAAATACTGTTACTGGTCTTGCCTCCAAAACCTCTGCTGGCAACTTAAGCCAGAGAGCACTACACTGTAAGGAAAAATATACCCTTCAGAACATTTGTAAACAACCATTTCCTCACCTTTGCCATGTTCCCCAGTGTTGGACACCCCTGCCAGGGGAAACTGACATTGGGATTCCACCCCTCATAATTCTACATGTATTTCATTCTGCAATCTCATTCGCCCCATGAAGAGCTGTCCCACCTTATCCAATTTCTCAGCATAATTAAAGACCTTGAATTCAGGCAACATCCTAATGAACCTTCCCTGTACCCTTCAGCTTCATCACATTCTTCCGATTGTGTGGTGACCAGAACTGTGCATGCTATTCCTGGTGGTCTTACCAATATTTTGTACAATTGTGACATGTGTCTCAATTCTTAAACTTCGAGCCTTTGCCGATGAAGGCAAGCATGTCGTAAACCTTCCTCACTACCCTCTGTACTTGTATTAGCATTATTGTATTAACTTGTACCCTGAGGTGTCTGTGCCTGTTCAGCGACACTCCCTCGGACTTCACCATCCACTGTATATCCTGCCTTGATTTAATCTTCTAAAATGCACTTGTCTGAGTGAAACGCTATCTACCATTCTCTTGCCCACTTTCTCAGTTGATCCAGACTTTTGTCCCCGCAACAGTACAAAACATGCTGGAGGTTAACGGTAAGCACAAACGACCCTTTGCCTGGATTATGCCAAGTTTGTGAATGCTCCATAAGACAAGTGGTTGGTTCCTTGTCTTTACGCTAGCTATATCTTTACAACTACATCACTTGCGTGTGGTCCACAACCTTCATTTATTTTAAAAGGTTTGGTTTCAATATTTCACTGCACTACATATTTTAATGTTTCATCAATTTCAGCTGTTTGTGTTCCATATTATGAAAAAGTTGAATAGGGATGCCATGGCTCTGCTGGGGGCAGGATCTTGGGAAGCAGCATCTAAGGCTGCCTTAACTGGCATCAAAGCCTTTGGTTGTAGGACAGCTGTTGGACAGAATCCTCAATTTTTGGAACTAATCTAGATGAAGGAGGGTTGGTGTTGCTCCAGAAATGTTAGGCTAAGCATGAAAGGCAAGCCAGACAGATGAAGCAAGATTTAGCTCAATATTTACAGACTGCTTTTTAGACGAGTATGAACCAATTGCCAGATTGAGTGCTTTCACTGTGGTGCTGAGCGCTTCTGGTGGATACCACTGAGATAAACTTTGTTTCTTTACTTATCACACTTTCGCTCTTTTAGAAAGGAGATGAGGAGGAACTTCTTTAGTCAGAGGATAGTTAAACTGTGGAACACATTGCCACAGAGGGTTGTGGAGGTCGAAGTTGGTGGATATTTTTAAGGCAGAGGTAGACACATTCTTGATTAGAACGGGTGTCAAGGGTTATGGCGAGAAGACAGGAAAACGGGATGAGGAGGCAGAGATCAGCCATGATTAAATAGTGGAGTAGACTCGATGGGCAGAATGGCTTAGTTGTACTCCTAGAACTCATGAATTTTCATCCAAACCTAGCCTTTTCTTTAGTTTCTGTCAAGTTGTAGGTATCTGATCAATAGTAATCTTAAACCAAGGAAATGTTACCCCTGCTGCCAAGTGGTTGCAATCCTGTTCAAAACACAAGTGCTGGAGAGACAGAACGAGTTTTAATATCTGTGAAGGGAATGATTAGACAACATTAGGTAGCAATCTTCGTGTGGGCCATCTCCATTACCCATATCATTATACCATCCAGGGCTATTTAACATTATATCAAAGGAAAGTAGTAGTTTCCATGCTACTAAACTCCACTCCCTCAGGTCCTCCGTGTTTGAGTATTAGATATCCAGTAGAGATTTTCTTTCTGAGTTGCCCATTTTTTACACTGGTTTAAAACTGGCAAGAGAGAGAGAGAGGGGATGCTGGGTCTACCTGAAGTCCATTTTCATACCACTGGGCTGTAAGCTGTCCAAGCAAATATGAGGTGCTGTTCCTCCAATTAGTATTTTGCCTCACTCGGACAATGGACGAGACCGATAGAATGGTCTGTGTAGGAATGGCAAGGAGAATTAAAGTGTCCAGCGACCGGGAGATCAGGTTGGTTCACGTGGGCTGAGCGAAGGTGTTCCACGAAACGATCGCCCAGTCTGCATTTGGTCTCGCCGATGTATAAGAGTCCACATCTTGAACAACGAATACAATAGATGATGTTGCAGGAGGAGCAAGTGAACCATTGCCTGTCAAAGTTCCTGGACAGAGTTGAGGGAGGAGGTATAGCGACAGATGTTGCATCTTCTGCGGTTGCAGAGGAAGGTACCTGGGGAGGGGGTTGTTTGGGTGGGAAGAGATGAGTTAAACAGGGAGTTGTGGAGGGAAAGGTCTCTGCGGAAGGCGGAAAGGGGTGGAGATGGGAAGATGTGGCTAGTGGTGGGATCCCGTTGGAGGTGGCGGAAATTTTGGAGGATTATGTGTTTGCGACGGCTGATGGGGTGGAAGGTAAGGACTAGAGGGACTCTGTCTCTGTTGCGACTAGCGGAAGGGGGAGCAAGGGTTGAGCTGCGATGTACTAAGGAAAAATGACTGAGGGCCTCATCTATGATGGGAGAGGGGAACCCACGTTCCCTAAAGAATGAGGACATCTCGGATGTTCTAGTATGGAACACAAGGACGCAGATGCAGCGTAGATGGAGGAATTGGGAGTAGGGGATAGAGTCTGCAAGAAGCAGGGTGGGAAGAATTGTAGTCGAGATAGTTGTGGGAATCGATTCCACAAAGAGCCAGCAAGATGCACAATCTTTTTTTAATCTTAAAATAGAAAATGAAAATCTTGATTATAGTATATATTTAAAAATATTTTGTTTTAGAGTTCTGAGACAACTAAATTCTGTTTTCTTGAACTACTGTATATGCCAAAACAATGAATTTATTTGCAATTTTCTGCCAAAAATGTTTCCTTCTCTTTGTGAGTTTCAAAATAATCTTAGTAGTTTAGCATTGGAGTTTTAAAATATTGGCAGATTAAATGTATGCAATCAAGATTATTAATTCCAAATAGATTAATTGTGTTGGTCTTCAAAACAGCCAGTTACCCATTATCTGGTGAAGTGGTGTTCTCTTCCATACGAAGAAAGCACCTGGGAACTGAAACTAGAAACAGACCAAGGCAAGATCGAAGAATTTCAACAGCTACAGGCCATGACACCAAGAACAGAGCATACGGTAAGATCAAAATTTTGTGCGTGTTTCATGCTTTAAAAAAAATCAAACTAGATTAGTGGCTAATGGGGAGCATGTACAAAGATGAGCAAAATGCAAAAAGGCATTGAAATTGGTAAAAGTCATAATCATCATTGGAACCGTAAACTAGTCAATTTATTCAATGCTTAAGAATGTGCTAAGCAGGGTTAAAACATGATTGTAAAGGGAAGATTATGCTGAAATAGTTGAAGTGTAATATAGTGAAATAGTTGAAAATGTTGTTTACTAAAGAAGAATGATCGCAATTTATTTGATACTAGACCAAGGAGGACCCGTTGGGTCCCGTCCCCTCAATGTGCGGTTGCGGGGGAAAGGGGGCGGCCTGCGTCACCAACGCGCGCGCACACACATGCATGCACACACACACATGCACGCACGCACTAACTACCTCCACGCATACACTAGCCACCCCCAAGTTACGCCATTGAGTGGGGCAGCCTTGCTTGCAGCTGTTCGTTCTTTCAAACTTTTTTATTTGTACTCTGTCAAAAGTTTTGTTTTGGGGGTCTTTTAGTTTTGTTATGTGGGGGATGGGAGGGAAAGGGGGAAACTATTTTCCACAGTCCCTACCTGGTCGAGGATGCGTCTTTCCTCTGAGCCGCATCTCCGCCCCCTCCTTGCAGCCTACCATCTATATTGGCACGGCCTTTCCTGCCGGAGACCGGCCAGAGCTTCAGCTCAGCAGCGGCGCAGCACTGAAGTAGAATTGCGGAGCGAGTGATGCCTTACTGGGGTCGCCCTGTTGGAAGCTCCGGAGTGCTGGGACTACCGATTTTAACATCGTGGAGCTGTGGTCTGCGGAGCTTCCAGGTCGCCAGTGTTGGAGCTCTGCCCAGCTCGGCCTGAGGACTTTGCGAGCCACGGTCTCCTGTAGAAAGCGGCCGATTCGGAACTCCAAGCCGCTGAGAGCGTTCTTCCGATGCCGGAGTTCCATTAATTGTGTGCTGCGTGAGAACTCAAATTTCACTGCATCAATTAGTGTATGTGACAATAAATGCCCTTTGTCATTGATATTATATTTATATTATTTTTGCACTCCTTTTACCCCCATCTCCCGCCCTATCCACTCGAGCATAGTCCCCAACTTGCAGGCGTGGCTAGAGAGGGAGAGGGGCACAGACGAGGGGGGTAGTGGGGAGCGGGCAGCGGGGTGGGTGTCAACCAAATGACTGTGTTCAGCGGCTTCAATCCAGAGCCAGTGGGGGGGGGGGAGGGGGTCGTCACAAGGGAGGCTGGTTCGCTCGAGGGCAGCGACAGAGGGAGGGCTGCGGGCGGACATGGAATTGAGGGGGGCCACGGCCGGGCGGGCAGTCATGGTCCCGAAGGACCTCGAGCGCAAGGCGGACGGCCGGCCGACTGCGAGCGGGCGGAGCCACGGCCAGCGGGGGGGCGATAAAAGGACTGCGAGTCAAGGATGGGTGACGTCACTCGCAGCGCGTGGAAAACAGTGCAAAGCAGGCCGTGCGAGCAGTCCCATTGTGACGTCATCAGCTCGTTTATTTTCTAAGTTATTTGAAATTTTTGAACATTTTCATAAAGAAATAAAGCTCTAAATTTTCCGGTAAGCCGATTTTTGACTCCAATGTGTAAATCTCTACTGGAGTACATTAAAAACTTAGCATGTCGTTTCTTCGAGTACATGTGATCACACACAAACAAATAAACACACACACAGCTACAGACAGACAGACAGACACACAGACACAGACACACACAGACACAGACACTCAGACTCTGTCACACACTCAGACTCTGACACACACTCTGACTCTGACACACACTCTGACTCTGACTCTCGCACACACACACCCTCCCACACCCCCCCCAACACACCCCTCCCCCCCATACACCCCCCCCCACACACACACAGACACACACACCTCCACCTCCCCCAGACCACCACACCTCACCCACTCCATCCATCCATGATCAGACTGTTATAGTAATAAGGATGTGCCAGGTAAGATTCTTGTAACAATAATGCACATGGAACTATAATTGTATACCTTGTGGATTGGAAACTATTGATACATTTATTTAAGTAGATTCTGTGCAGTGACTTCCATTTGCATTGGGAATCTAATTTAATATTCTTGTTGTGGGATGCTACTCTTACATACCCATATGAACTTGAGTAGCACTCTCTGTTTTAATTAAACTCCAGTGAGGACCAACTGACAACTGCTGGTTGGCGAAAATCTTGACACTGCATGCATTTGCCAATTCCTCACGAATAGACAAGGGGGCAGGCTCTGAGTAAGACTAAAGTCCAGAGGTCTATGCACATCCATCCCCACCCTACCATTCTATTATCCAATTTACAGTCCATAGAAAATAAAGCTGAGGACTTAAGGGCAAGGTTGCTTTATTAAAGAGAGATGAGGGAATGCTGTGTGCTCTGTTTCACAGAGACACAGGGCCCTTCAGACCAAAGTTTTCTCCATTCATCGCAAGGACTAAAGAGAGGCATCGGGAAAATGAAGAGGCGGTGGAGGCATGTGCCCTATTATACCAAAGGATCAAACACCCTTGATCACTACTATCCCACCATCAAAGATGCCTTTTGCTCCATTTCTCGCTTTCACTTAGCGAAATGTGACAGCCTGGCAGTGCTCTTTCTTCCTCCGTGCAGGCAGTGACTGAAGAGTGCAGCCCCAGTGGTGAGGACTGCATACAGCTGGTATGGGAAGGCAGAGGAACATGTACGGGATTACTTGGAGTCAACAGACAGGGCAATTTTCAAAGACTCTGCAAACGGACCTGAACTAATATGCCATGGTTGTTACCGACTTCATAACGGAATGTGTGGAGGTGTATGTCCCCACGAAAATCATCCAAATGTTCCGCAATCAGAAACCTTGGATGAATTAGGAGGTCTGCAATCTTCTGAGGACAAGATTTCAGGAATGCAAGTCTGGTGACACAGATTCATTTGAGTCTAGATATGACCTCGATAATGCCATCAAAAAGGTTAAAAGGTAGGTTCGCTCTGAACTGGACAAGACTGATTCAGCTGCTGGCGAATCAGGTGGCAGCTCGAACGATAGCCAAACTACACTCCTGAGCTCAATGCATTGTACGCACTCTTCAATAGGGAGAACACTGATGTGACTTATTGGGGCCCTCATAACCCCCCTGATAATATTGCAATCTCAGTCACTGAGGCCAACGTGAGAAAATGCTTTATGAGGATGAACCCTTGGAAAGTGTCTGGACCTGATATACCTGGTCGCATTCTCAAAACCTGTGCAGTCTAACTGGCTGGAGCTTTTGCGCGATCATTGCAAAGGTCTGAGGTTCCCACCTGCTTTAAAATGGAATAGTTAATGCTAGTGCCCTAAAAGAGTACGATGACATGCTTAAAATGACTACAGACTGGTGGTCCGTGGTGATCAAGTGCTTTGAGAGGTTATTATCATGCATATCAACTCGTACCGTAGCAAGAATCTGGACCCTTCACAATTTCCCTTCCGTCACAATAGATCAATGGAGGATGCGATCTCGCTGACTCTCCACTCTGCACTGGACCACGTAGACAATAAAAATGCATACGTGAGACTGTTGTTGAAAGACCACAGCTTGTCGTTCAACACCTCTCCAGAGCATCCTCTCCAAACTTGTTAACAAGCCCAGGGAATTGGGTCTCTGCACATCCCTTTTCAGCTTTGCAACCTCATCGACAGACCATAATTGATACAAATTATCAACAGCATTTGCTGCTCAAAACCATAAGCACGGACACCTTAAAGCTGTGTGCTCAGCCCTCTGCTCTACTCGCTTTACATCTGTGGCTGTGCAACCAAACAGTTCCAACTCCATCTTTAAATTTGCTGCCCAAAACACCATTGTTACAGATAATGATGAGTCAGGGAAACGGAGGGCGATCAATCTTCTGAATGCTCCAGAACAACAACATGGCTTCAAAGTCAGTAAAACCAAGGAATTGATTGTTGACTTTAGAAGAGAAAGACCGCGAATCTACAAACATGTCTTCATCAACATATCAGCGGTGGAGAGAGTCAACAACTTCAAGTTCCTGGCTGTTCATGTCTCTGAAGATCACTTCTGAAGCCAGCTCATTGATGCAATCATAAAAAAGCCCCAAAACGCCTCTACTTCCTCAGAAGTGGATTCGGTATGTCAATGAATACTCTCTTGCACTTCCACAGATGTATAGTAGAACATATGGACTGGCTACAACACAGCCTGGTTTGGCACCACGAATGCCCAGGAAAGGAGATGATTACAAAAAGTGGTCAACACTGTCCCATCAATCACGTGTACTGACCTCTCCACCAGTGAAGGGATCTTAGGAGATGCTATTTCAAAAAGGTAGTCAATATCATCAAGGATCCACAGCACCCTATCTACGCTCTCACTTTACTCCTGCCAACCAGAAGCAAGTACACGATTATGAAAACTAATATCCAGGTTCAGGAACAGCTTCTTTCCAATGTCCATCAGGCTATTAATCACTATGAATTACAACTAAACTACAAGTACAAACTGCCTTGGATGCACTACGTACTTCAGGCATTGTTTTTGTACTATATTGGATTTTTATTAATTGATTTTTTTTGTTTGTAGTATTATCTATTGAGTACTGTGTTTACAAACTTGTTTGCTGCTGCAAGTAAGAATTTAATTGTTCCATTTTGGGACGTATGACAAATAAAACACTCTAGAAGTTATTGACGAGAATGTGGGTGGAACAGTCTGGTAAAATGCAACTGGGCTGCAATATAAACTAATCCCATATAACTGCAACTTACAACTCCTATAACAGAAAATGCCTCGGGAAATAACTTCTGGAACTACTGTATCTTAACTATTGTTTTGTTGCAGACTGTAAGGTTCCAAATAACAGAAAGAGTTTGGAAAATAAATCACTTGCCTGTAAAATTCCTATCCCATCACAGCAAAAAGGAATTGACGTGACATAATACTAACCAGTTGTTCTCTTTTGTGGCGGTTGCAGAAAGAAAAAGGAAAGTAAATCTGAAATTGCAGAGATATTTTGAGTCTTTTGCAAATTTTGCGAAAGTTATTAGGAAGCCAGAGAGAACCAGAGGCAATGGATCTATATTTGGAAAATTAAATATGTTGAGCAGATGATTAGAGAGTTGTATGTACTGATGAAAAAGAGCTGAGCTTGGTAATATTTAATATCTTACCATTTTGTTTTTAAAATAATTGAATTCCTGGATAAATATAACTTTGTTAATATTGATTTCTATCTGAAAGGAACGGCCACTTCCAGAATTTTGGACCAAGTTGGAGCATTCTAGAGACTATAAAAATGGCAATCAACTCAGGGAATATCAACTGGAGGGCGTAAACTGGCTACTCTTCAATTGGTACAACAGGTGGGATATTCTTATTTCCAAATAGTTTAAGAGATCGAGCTTTTAGTTTAGTTTAGAAATTAGAGATACATCGCGGAAACAGGCCTTTCGGCTATTTCATGGAAATGTGTAAAATTATTTTCTTGGTGCAGGTTTTAGTTCAGATTTCACAACAGTTACCTCTGTGCCCATCTCTCTTGCACAGCAGTAGATTTGTTGTATCAAGAAAAGCTAATTTCTATGGCTGCTGTCTGCATTGACTCTTATTTGGTACTTTAAATGCAAAAAGCTGACAGACATGTTGACTCCAGTATCAGGGTAGAAGATTAGACTCATTTATAAAGCATTCAATTAACTTTAGAAAAAAGTCCCAGGACTCAAAATGTGGCGTCAGAGATGGGACCTTTAACCCAGAATATAATAATATTATCTTTCCAAGAAAGACTAATATTCAAAATACTTGGTAGTTAAAAGCTTTCAGTCATCCATAGTTAAACCCCCCTCAACCCCCTCCCTTTTTGTTTTAATTGAATTGGAATGAAACTCTTGTTTTACCAAATATGCAAGTGCAATCAGAAGCGGAAATCCACATTTATGAAAATAGAATGGTGAACCACATGTTGGAAAGGCATAGATATGAACAGAGTTTTGTACCCTTTAAAATTCCTCGTAGGCCTTGCACTTTTTAATCGGGACTTTCTCTGTAATGGTCATGCAATAACACCCTATTCTGCACTCTGGTATTTTAATCTTTGCACTACCTGTTGGTCTTGTGTAAGGATTGCACTTATAGAGAATGATTTGGCTGGATAGCACACAGTTTTTCACTGTATCTTGGTACACAATATGCCAATACTGAAAGTTTAGTTTAAATATAGTAAATATAATGCCTTTGATAATATAAAGTTTAGCTTCTGCCTAGAAAAATGAAAATAAGTGTTGGGAATGGGATATTAGCATTGCATCGCATTGCTTCTATCTTGTGCCAGGTAGGTTATAGATTATTTTTATATCTACATAATCATTTCTTTTTTTCAGCCAAAACTGCATTTTGGCAGATGAGATGGGATTAGGCAAGACTATCCAGTCTATTACATTTCTATATGATATGTATTTGAAGGGAATTCATGGCCCCTTCCTGATTATTGCACCCCTTTCCACAATCACCAATTGGGAGAGAGAGTTCCGCACTTGGACAGCAATGAATGTGGCAGTGTACCATGGCAGCCAGGCTAGCCGCCAAATGATTCAGGCATATGAGATGTATTTCCGGAATGCTGAGGTAAGGAAGACAGTTTAAGAACATGTTCAGTATGTTTATCTTTATATCTGAAGTAAATAATTAAATTGCAATGGAATTTTAAAGCATAATTACTTTAAATGATGATTTTGTAATATTCTCATCTATTGAAAGTTATAGTGAGGAAAAAACTATTTCCACAAAAGTTCATTGAATTTGTTTTCTAATACATGTTATTCTGATTTCTGTTTTTTTTTGTATCAGTAAACTTAACTTATAATTGTACCTCACTTGCCAGTTCCAGCCAAACTGGTGTTAACAAAATAGAAATGTTACTGCTGAATTTTCCTGGCTTCAATTACCCTTGTCAGCATGTTTAATTTTTTGTTTTGTGATTCCTGATGTCACTCCTGAAGTTTATGGTTGTGTCCTTACCCCAAGAGTCATGACTTAATTTGCAACTTTCAATATTTAATGATTTATCTTGCATTTGCTTTTAATCTCCGCTGTTCATAGTTTTATAAATATTTTCTTCAGAGATTACTTGTAGGTCAAGCGATATTGTTTTATCCAAAACTTTTTTTACTTGGAAAATTAATTTGTTCTTGCATGTTACAAGTATTTTACTAAAGCAGGCATTAATTGAGAACGCATATTTCGGTTATAATCTTGCAAGTCTTCAAATTTACTTTTGCCTTTATTCCACATCCGTGGATTTGTGCGTGTATTTATAGTTGTGAAACTTAAGGTCCATCTCCCAAATGGAATGCATAAATTACATAGTATTCGTTAAACTTCTGAAAAAGGCATTTTGAAAAGCAGGTTTGCATGTGAATAATTTGAGACTTATTAATGCATTTAAGAATTGGAGCATTCCATTGGAATTATTTTTCTACTTATCACTGTGAACAAAGTTAACATTTAAAGGCCTGTCCTACAAGCATGCAACTCTATACGATTAGCGCGACCTAACATGGTCGCTTGAGCCGTCCGGCGTCGCGGGGCCGGTCCCACTTCGATCGCTGGAGCAGTGCGAAGTTCGTCCCGAGACCGCGCGGGGCTCCGAAAAACTGACTGTCCAAAAATTCCACGCGGCAACGGCTTGTCGGCTCGCAGTCGCCTCGACGCATTACACACCGCCCCGACATCGTGCCTCCGTGAACCTATCTGTAGGTGCCTCCGTGACCCTCTATGTGTGTGGCTCCATGGCCCTCTGTGTGTGTGTGTGTGTGTGTGTGTGTGTGCGCCTCTGTGCCCCTTTCTGTGTGCCCCTCTCTGTCCTGGCGAACTTACCTTAGACTTCGCTCGAAGTTTGCCTCACTTTGCGCCGCGTTGCGCCACTCACCCGACCTCCGCGCGGCCCCTACTGCCGGTTTGGTTGCGCTTGCCGCATGCAGGCACATGCTGGTGGGAACGGCCCATTACAGGGGCTCACCCGACCTCCGCGCGGCCCCTGCTTCTAGTTTGATAGCGTTCATCGCATAGAGTTGCATGCTTGTAGGACAGGCCCTTTAGTTGATAGATGAAAATGGTTTTTATTTCTGTACTGAGATGCCTATGAAGCCTTGCCAGGTCGGCATTAGTGCAGTTACTGGGAGCATCAAGCTTAAATTCAATTATACTTACTTCATACTTGAATTCCAATGCAAATTATTAATGTACATGTTCTTCCAATTAGTAGTTAAGTAATAATTATTGCTGTAGGTTTATGGATTATGGAAAATGAGTTAAGATTGTATATTCCCTTTACATAACATTTTTGTCCTCTGTTTCTGCATTATTGAATTTGAATCCGGAGATGAAATGCCAAATATGAGTTCACTATGAGCATATATATACTTATAAAATTCTCACCTTGTATGTATGTATACGTGCATGTGCATGTTTCTGTATGTGTTTTTCTACCTTCGTCGAAACGCTATGCGCTAGAGTTAAGATTTTTTACAGATTATTACTCGCATTAATCTGGTCGACGCAATAAACAGGCTCCCTTCACATTTCATGCTATATTTCACAAGTTATTCATCATTAAAGTTTTCAAAAAAAGCCAAAACGGCCTTTCAAAAAGCTCTCAGATTCTTCAAGCAGCTTCGATTTGATGTCACAATGTCCCCGCTTGGGTCGACGCCCTTAGTCTCTGCTGCTAGTGCTCTGGGGCGATTAGAGGCCTGAAAGTGAGCCTGCCTCTGAGGGCACAGGCAACTGATGATCCTCTAGAGGAGGGGGGATTGAGGCAGAGGAGGGGGTAGGGAGGCAGAGGAGGGAAAGTCAGCGCCAGACCGCCATCTCACTCCGGTCCACGCCCGCCCACGGCCTCGCTTGGGTCTGTGCCCGCGGCCTTTGCTGCTGGTGCCGCCCGCTGTGAGTCCCGACTGCACCGCCATCGCACCGCTCTCCAGCTCCTTCCCATTATTTGGTTCCTGCCCTCCCGTGATACCCCCCTCTCCCCCATGGCTCTTCCCCGTCTTTTCTCCGAGCTCTTTCCCTAACCCCATATTAAATTATTGTGTGTATTTTCAAAGGATCATAAGTGATACAAGCAGAATTTGGCCATTCAGTCCATCAAGTCTACTCCGTCATTCAATCATGGCTGATCTTTCTCTCCCCCCTAACCCCATTCTCATGCCTCCTCCCCGTAACCTCTAAAACCTGTACTATTCAAGAACCTATCTATTTCTGCCTTAAATATATCCACTGACTGCCTCCACAGTCTTGTGGCAAAGAATTCCACAGATTCACCACCCTCTGCTTAAAAAAGTTCCTCCATCTCCTTCCTATATGAACATCCTTTAATTCTGAGGCTGTAACCTCTTGTTCTAGACTCTCCCACTAGTGGAAACATGCATTCTATCCAAGCCTTTCACAATTCTGTACGTTTCATTGAGGTCCCCCCTCATTCTTCTAAACTACAGCGAGTACAAGCCCAGTGCCGTCAAATGCTCATCAGATATTAACCTACTCATTCCTGGGATCGTTCTTGTAAACCTTCTCAAGACCCTCTCCCGAGCCAGTGCATCCTTCCTCAGATATGATGCCCAAAACTGCTCACAATATTCCAAATGCAGCCTGACCAACGCCTTATAGAGCCTCAGCATTATATCCCTGTTTTTGTATACAAGCCCACTCAAAATAAATGCTTGAAAATAAAATTTTGTGTGTATGGAATTTTGAGAGCATTGCTTATTTACAATGGTCAACTGTAGGCCTCTGGTGAAAGAAGATTTGGATAAAAATGGGAAGTCGTTGTGTTGCAGACACAAATCTTTGCATGGTCAGATAACCTGAATTATTGCTCACAGTTCTGGGTACCAATTAAAAGTAATAATTGCCGTGCAAATTTACTAGATTGATATCAAGGCTTACATTAAATCAAATGGCCAGATTAGGTAAGCATTCCTGAGTGTGGAGGTTTTGGAGTGATGGGGAATATGCTCAGTTGTTTAAACTAGTGAAATTGTAAAATAGGAAAGTTACAAAAACGTTTTTTGGTTGGAGGAATTAAAAATGACAGGCATGATATCCTTCCGATTTAAATCGGAATTCCGATTTTTTTGTTTTCCTAGAAATTAATCTGATTTTTCACCTTGACTGAACCCCTTGATTCGACTAAACCTCGCCTCAACTAAACCTCACACCTCACGACGAAACCTCACCTCGACTAAACTTTACCTCACACTTAAACCTCAACTCACTAAACCTCCCACCTCACGACTAAACTCCACCTCACACATAACCCCCGCCTCGACTAATCCCCGCTCTCTGCGGTTGGTCCCGCCCCCCTGAATGGAGCCGCTCCGCTCACGTGAGGCGCCACCAACGGCTGGGGGTGGAGGCTATAAATAGCGGGAGCGTGTGAGAGGCGGTGAGGTGGGGTTAAGGTGTGAGGTGAAGTTTAGTGACGGGCGAGGTTTAGTGAGGTACGATTTAGTCGAGGCGAGGTTTAGGTGTGAGGAGAGGTTTGGTAGTGAGGTATCGTCGAGGCGAAGGGTTTAGTCAAGGTGTAGGTGAGGGGAAGTGAGAGAAGGCGAGGTGAGGAGAAGTGGGTGTCTGAGTTCAAGAAGGGAGACCGAGGTGTTGCTGAAGGAGACGAGACCACTGCCTTCTGTGGTAGAGAATTCCACAAGTTCACAACTCTCTGGGTGAAAATTGTTTTTCTCATCTCAGTGCTAGGCAAAAATACATTTCAGGTAACATGTAAGATACATTTCAGGTAAAATTTCATGCTATCCCTGGACCTCGCCGGGGGCTTAGCCATCCTCCTAGACCCCCCCCCCCCCCCCCCGGCTAATACTTTTTTTTTCTGGAAGTGAATATCATGTCTGAAATGAATAAATCTGGCCAATGAAAGAAGAGAGCACTTCACTCAATTGAAATATAACCCCTCTTCCCAAAAGCTCGCAGAAACCTTGGAAGGTTGGAGCTTTCATGACTATAAATATTTTTAGTCCTTCTGTCTTACATTCTGCAATGCAATTATCTCAATGAAGAACACATGCAAGGGGATGCAGAATAGTTGTGATCTATTTGAATGGCTTATTCCTTCCTAATTTTATGCTAGAGGACACTCAATAATTGAAACAGTGAACATCTGTCTATTTGATTTAATTTTTATATTTCTTACAGCAATGTATTTGGCAATTTGTAAATGAAAATAATAGAAACTAAAGATACCTGATATCTGAAATAAAGCAGAAAATGTTGGAAGAGTTAATTATTTCTCTCTCAAAATGCTATCCGACTTGCTGAGTGTTTCCAGCAATTTCTGTTTTTTTTATGGCAGCTTATCAAAAGTTAAGGGCCTGTCCCACTTAGGCGACGTTTTAGACGAGTGGAGGTGACTCTGTGCTTGCCACATGGTCGGCACATGTTCGCTGGTGGTCTCTGGTGAGTCTCCTTCATGGTCGCGAGGAATTCCCACATTCTGGGAATTAGTCGCGGCCTCACTATGATCACCGCACATTTTTCAACATGTTGAAAAATGTTCTGCGACCAAAAATTTGTCGGCATGGAGAAAATCGATAATCCTGTAGTCATAAGGTGCAGTTGTAGTGGGGTCGCCATGTAGATAGTTGAGGTAGTCGTAGGTTGTTTTAGTTAATCGCCTTTGCTGACCGGGCATTTTCAATGGCCTATTGGGGAAAAAAACGTAAGCAGGAGTTTTCAAAACCAAGGATAACCAACCGGTAATGTTAAATGCCCGTCAAACTTCACAGCTGTGTATCTCTGGCTTATTAAAAGTTGTCTGGCTTCATTAAAGATATCTCCACTTCTTCTCACCCCCCCCCCCCCCCCCCTCTCTTTGAAAGGACTTACCGTACACTGTGCTAGCCGTCTTAATTACAGCCCCAACCTTCCTGTCCATCACGGTGTGTGTCTGTATCACCTTGGCTTTGCACCGTGTGAATTTCAGACAGCTCCCCCGCTTGCCCTGGCCCCCGCCTTTGTGGTTTGTGTGTGCATGTGCAGGGCTCTCACTTAACTTTTTTTCCCTGTTGTCAGCCGGGCAACCTTGACCGCTTTTAAGGTTGCCAGATGACAGTTTAGGTGGTCATTTAAGACTGTTTGCATGACGTGTGCAATAATGTGCCTGGCCGAAGTGCGTAGTTACCAGTCGAAATTATGCTCAATGAAGCATTCACATATTATGTTCAAGAAGGAACTGCAGATGCTCGAAAATCGAAGGTAGACAAAAGTGCTGGAGAAACTCAGCGGGTGTCTGAAGAAGGGTTTCGGCCCAAAAAGTTGCCTATTTTCTTCGCTCCATAGATGCTGCTGCATCCGCTGAGTTTCTCCAACACTTTTGTCTACATTCACATATTATTTCTGCTTCAAATAACTCCCAAACTAAACATATTCACCAATCAAGACATGATATATACCACAATGACATGCAGCAAAATTATAATACAATATCTCAACTCTTTTTACACATTGCAATTAATGCAATTTCGATTAGTTCTTTCCACTTCCAAACAAAAATGTGGTTGGATTATTCAGTGTATGATCAACCTGTGTCAATAAATCCTGGACCATGGTAACATATATACTTAACCATGCATAAAATTACCGAATAATGATATGGCCATAGCATTGGTCGTTATTGCTATTGGCACAGAAACACTGGCTTCCCACATAATTTATTCATAACAAAATGTACAGGTTGCAAGGAAATTTCTAAAGGCATTTTATGATAATAGCTGTTAAAGCCGACTATACCCATCTGACAGGTTAAACATTACACTAACTGACAAGAGATGGCCAAAGGACATAAGGGGCGGGGGGTTGAGAAGGCAATCGGTGCGGAATGGATGGATTTAGGCAGGTGAATTAGTACGTGTTGGTTGGAGTATGTAAAATTGTGAGGGGAGAGCACGGGCGATGTCTGGTGTTGAATGGGGGGGGATCAGTACGAGATGGATGGGGGGTGATCAGTACAGGATGAAAGGGGGTAGACAATGCTGGAGAAGTTCAGCGGGTGAGGCAGCATCTATGGAGCGAAAGAAATAGGCAACATTTCGGGTCGAGGCCCTCCTTCAGACTGTTTCCCCCCCCCCCCCCCCCCCCCCCAATTCTTCTTGAATGGGGGGGATCAGCACAGGATGAATGGGTGTATCAGTACAGGATGAATGGGGGGGGGTCAGTACAGTGTGGATGGGAGGTTTTGTGCAAGATGAATGGGGGATCACTACAGGATGAATGAGGGGTACAATATAGGATGAATGAGGGGATCAGTACAGGATGAATGAGGGGATCAGTACAGGATGAATGGGTTATCAGTAAAAGATGTATGGGTAGATCACTACAAGATGAATGGGTAAATGGAGGGTGGGTCAGTACGGGATGAATGGGTTGATCAGTGCAGTATGAATGGGGGGAGGTGCAGGATGGATGGGAAGGGGGGTCAGTACAGGATGAATTGGGGGACCAGTGTCGGATGGATGGGGGGGGATGGCAGGAGAATCAATGCGAGGCAGGTAGGGTGATGAATAGATTGGGGGGGGGGTGGTTTGATGGGGAGGGGGGCACAGGGGATGACAGTAAGGACTGAATAAAAGTGGGAATGGGGATCAGTGCAGAATGGAGAGGAGGGGTCCCAGGATAAGAGGGGTGGAGGGGGGCGTACAAGAGAGGGGGGAGGGGGGGGGAGGAAGGTCAGCGCTGCTCGGCCAACATCGCCCCGCTGCCTTGGCCGTCCCAGTCCACTGCCAAGTGGCGCCGCCAAAGGGGGCATCTCCTCGCCACCGCTTCCCCACTCCACCAGCGACAGCAAGGTGTGGGGCCAAGCGGTGCACTTCAAAGATCCTATAGCTATAGGATCTTTGGTGCAGCTGCTTCAGATGGTGGAAGGAGGCCTCCCCCATCCTCCTGGCCTCGGCGTGCGGGAGGGTTTATTTTGAAAGCTCCATTAGCGGATTTGCAAGCAGCGGCCGTTATCAGGGTGGGCGGGATGAGGAGGCGGTTTAGCTGCTTTCGCAGCCGCTGCTGCCGCTGTTCAGAGCCCATCATTTGCTCCGACCCTTCGTCACCACGCACCTAGTATCTTTGCCCCCCACTACAGCCGTCGCCAGAGATGCTGTCTGACCTGCTTAGTTACGTATTTTGTGTCTGTCGGTATAAACCAGTATCTGCAGTGCCAAGCCGGGCAAAATGAGTCGCCATTTAGGTTGCCCGGCCGCACTTTGGGTGGTCAATGACACCCAGGCTACCGCTAATTTCGAACCCTGGTGTGTGCGTGTGTTCCACTCTGACAGTCGCTGTTCCAGTTCCCGTTTTTTCTGGTGACTGCCGGCAACTTGACGATCGCCGGCAGTCTGCTGAAACATCGCCTCAGTGGGACAGGCCCATTACAAATCTTTCTGCAATACAGGTGAATTGGAGATGCAAAGTTCGATGTCTGTAGCATCCCCATAGTTACAGTATCCTCCATAATGTTTGGGACAAAGACCCATCATTTATTTATTTGCCTCTGTACTCCACAATTTGAGATTTGTAATAGAATAAAATCATATGTGGTTAAAGTGCACATTGTCAGATTTTATTACAGGGTTTTTTATACATTTTGGTTTCACCATATACAAATTACAGCAGTGTTTATACATAACCCCCCCCCCCCCCCCCAAAAAAAAATTTCAGGGCACCATAATGTTTGGGACACATGGCTTCACAGGTGTTTGTAATTGCTCAGGAGTGTTTAATTGCCTTAATGCAAGTATAAGAGAGTTTTATTGCTGTTTATCAACATGAGGACCGAAGTTGTGCCAATAAAAGTCAAAGAAACCATTATAAGACTGAGAAACAAGAATAAAACTATTCGACACATCAGCCTAACTTTAGGCTTACCAAAATCAACTGTTTGGAACATCCTTAAGAAGAAAGAGAGCACTGGTGAACTTACTAATCACAAGGGGACTGGCAGGCTGCAAAAATAGGATGGCCAGGCTACAGTTTGGCAAAAAGTACTTAAAAGATCAACCACAGTTCTGGAAAGTGGTCTTGTGGAAAGATAAGATGAAAATTAACATATATGATTGATGGCAAGACAAAGTATGGAGGAGAGAAGGAACTGCCCAATATCCAAAGCATGCCACCTCATCTGTGAAACATGGTGGTGGGGGTGTTATAGCCTGGGCATGTAGAGCTGCTGAAAGTACTGACTCACTGATAGTAGCATAATGAATTCTGAAGTGTATAGCCACAGCCTATCTGCTCAAGTTCAAACAAATGCCTCAAAACTCATTGGCCGGCGGTTCATTCTACAGCAAGACAATTATCTCAAACATACTCCTAAAGCAACAAAGGAGTTTTTCGTAACTTAAAAATGGTCAATTCCTGAGTGGCTAAGTTAATCACCTCATCTGAACCCAATTGAGCATGCCTTTAATATGTGGAAGAGAAAACTGAAGGGGACTATCCCCCAAAACAAGCATAAGCTGCAATACAGGCCGGGCAGAGCATCACCAGAGAATTGGTGATGTCCATGAATCGCAGACTTCAAGCAGTCATTGCATACAAAGGATAAGCAACAAAATACTAAACATGACTACTTTCATTTACATGACATTGCTGTGTCCCAAACATTATGGTGCCCTGAAATGTAGGGACTATGTATAAACACTGTTGTAATTTCTACATGATGAACCCAAAATGTATAAAAATGGCCTTTATTAAAATCTGACAAAGTGCACTTTAACCACATGAGATTTTTTTCTATTACAAATCTCAAATTGTGGAGTACCGAGGCAAATAAATAAATTATGGGTCTTTGTCCCAAACATTTTGGAGGGCACTATATATAACTGTAGAATGAACAATGCGTAGAAAACATTTATTGAAAATGTTAATAGACTGATGTAGTTTAGAAGGATACTGTGTTTTTCTTTGTCTTTAAAAGTAAGAATTTCATTGTTCTATCCGGGACATAAGACTATAGACTTGAACTATATTGGTATTCCCTTGTTCTATCTTTCTTGTGTTTTTTCCCCTTTATGTATCCCTTTCATTCGCTGCATTCCAATTCTTAGTCTCTTGTGGAAGATCAGTTTATGTTCGCTGAGGGAACATCCTGGGGTACAGGGGGGGGGACACATCCCCCCCCCCCCCCAATGCTTTGAGAGTTGGTGGACAATCCCTCCCCCCCCCCCCCCCCAACCCCCATGTTTTGTCATCCGGACTTCATCAGCCACTTTCTAAGGGCTGAATCGGCCCTTTCAGCACCCGTTGTGGCTTAAAATCAAACTGCTGCATTGAGGCGGTCAAGGCTCCTTATGTTGAAGCCTCCGCCGGCCGATGAAAGCCCCGTGAACGGGCTGATTCCAGCCCACGGCCGAAGCCTCGCATGCATCTCGCTCTCTCTTCCAGCCCAGCGCGCCGCTTGATTCGGGGGTGATTCGGTGCAGCGTGGAGTCGGTGCCGATGGGAGAGGGAACTGGGACCGGGTCACCGCCAGGGATGCGCTTCTCTATCTGGAAGGCGGAGGGTCTTCTGCGGCTGCTAGCAGGTGCAGAGAGAGAGCGAGGCCATTCGGCCTGCTCGTTGCTGCTGCCTCACAGCGCCAGGGACACGGGTTTAGATCCTGACTCCGGGCGCTGTCTGTACAGTCTTTTTCTCCCTCACTAGCACCTTGTCTGATGTTGATCTCAGTCTCACTGCTGAACAGACTGAGCACCAGCTCTGCCACCTCTCTCGCTTAAGTTTATTTTGACAGTGGGTCTCCACAGGCCCATGGTTGAAGCCACGGCTGAAGCCTCGCATGTGTATGTGAGTGTGCGCATGTGCGCGTGGCAGCCAAGATATTGTGTGTGTCCCCATGTTTTGACAGCGATATCCGTGCCTGGTTCCCTCTAATCCTTCCCTCTATAAAAATGAACCATTTAACACTGAAGTATTGAATTTCATCTGACATATCTTCCTGCTTACATTTGTGAAATTGTGAGTTTTCTTTACTGTCATTTTCTCTGTTGGTACCAACTTCCCAAGATAGATTAATCTGAAAAATATTACCCCTTAGGAACTCTTAAATTGTCCCATAAGGAAGCTAAATACAGTGCCCTCCATAATGTTGTTGACTCCACCCACCCTCCCAACTCACCCCCACCTCCACTGTTTAAACCCACCCTTGTCCCTTTTTTACAGGTCATCCCTGCCCCAGAAGAGATCCCAGTGATCTAGCAATCTAACTTCCTGCTCCCTGCACCAACTCCTCCACCACACATTCAGATCCCCTATCTCCGTGTTCCTATCCTCACTAACACGAAATATTGGAAACAACCTAGAGATAACCACCCCAGAAGTTCTCCTTTTCAGGCACCTACCTAGTTCTCTATACTTATTTGCTGAACCTTTTTCCTCATCTTACCTACGTAATTTGTGCCTACATGCACAACTATTTCCGACTGTTCACCTTCCCTCACAAGGATATTCTTAAGTCGGTCTGAGACATCTTGGACTTTGGCACCGGGGTGGCAGCACACCTTCCTCGAGTCTCACCTGTCGCCACAGATTCTCCTGTCTGCAGCTCTGACAATGCAGTCACTCACCACTATGGCTCTGCCTGATGCCGGTCGAGCCTCAGCGGCAGGATTTGTCAATTAATGGTGTAATATCCTTGGATGAAGCGAGGTTATCAAGAATTATTGAGGAAAATATGTACATTCAATTCCATTTCCAATGAATTATTATATTCATATTTATAGTTGATGCTGACCATAAATAGTGTACACAGACATTAAATCCCTCTCTTCTCTTCCCCCCCCCCCCCCCCCCCGGTCCAACCCCTTGTCATTGGTGATATTGTATATAGGACTGGCAATAACTGATAAGTTAATGTGGAATAAAAAAGCATTTACAATATTGTTCTCATGTGTTGAAGAACATTTGAGTTGCTGCTGTGATTACTTTTTGCATGAGCATCACCAGAAAATATCTAATTTCTGCATGATTGGACTTTTTATTTATATCTGGCCTTAAAGCATTCATGGTGGATAATTGTGCATGTGTCAATTTGGGATGGTTGACACACTTAATACAATAGCAAGAAAAGTAAGCTCTGTTTTGCCCCCAATGTCTTTAATGAATTATGGATGAATAATGACCTAGTTGTGTGTTCATTTGCTCAAAATGTATTGTTAATAACTTTAAGCAGTTTTATATTAGTGTTCAATTAGGAAAATAAATTAATTGAAGATTTCCTGTCTTAAGGGCCGTATAATTCAGGGAACATACAAGTTCCATGCCATCATCACAACATTTGAAATGATTTTAACGGATTGTCCAGAACTACGCAATATTAAATGGCGTTGTGTGATAATTGATGAAGCCCACAGATTAAAGAACAGAAACTGCAAACTTTTGGAAGGGCTAAAGTTAATGGATCTGGTCAGTATGTATTTTGCAATAATGAACTGTGTGCTGTTAATGAATTATGATATCCAGCTTATGATGTTTGATGTTCATTAGACAGCACATTTATAACCACAGTATGGTTTGGATTTTCAGTTATTTAACAGAACATTTTTCTAATGGTTTTTCTTTTACTGCAGGAACACAAGGTACTGCTAACAGGGACACCATTACAGAACACTGTAGAAGAGCTTTTCAGTTTGCTGAATTTTTTGGAGCCCACTCGATTCCCATCAGAGATCAACTTCCTGCAAGAATTTGGTGATCTGAAAACTGAGGAGCAGGTATACGATTCTTCCAGAGCTATAAAGTGAACTTTCAGAATTGACCTCTAGAAAGGTCAATTGTAATATATTCACTGTTGCAAAGCTCAGAAATAGACCCTTGAGCCCAACATATCAATGCTGACCAGGTTTTAGAACGGAGCTGGTACCATTTGCCTGCATTTGGCCCATATCCCTCTAAACCTTTCCTATGCATGTACCTGTCTTAATGTCTTTCAAACCATGTATTAGTACTTGTCTCAACAGGTTCCTGGGGCATCTTGTTCCTTGTACATATTGCTCTCTGTGTGAAGAAATTGTTCCTCTGGTATCTCTTCTATCATTTGCCTCTCAGGGAATTCTTGATGATTCCTCTCTGAGTGCAAAATACTGACCATTCAACATGTCTATGCATTTCATGATTTTGTGTACTCCAGGGTCATTTCTCGGCCTCCTATGCTCCAAAGAAAAATGTTTCTACTTATCCAGCCTCTCCTTATAACTCAAATCCTAGTGTTCTGGTAATATAGAACATAGAAAAGTACAGCACAGGAAAAGATGTTTCACCCCATTGTGTCTGCAGAACACGATGCTACTCTATGTATGCCTTGCCACTTTCAGGGAGTTATGGATATGTACTTTAAGATTCCTCCGTAATCAGTGCTGTTAAGGGTCTTGCCATTAATTGTACACTTCATTTCAAAATAGAGCACCTCAAAGTTTTATAGATTACACACCGTCTCCAAGTTCTTTGCTCATTTCTGTAGCTGATCTATATCTTGCTGTATACTTTGACAGCCTTCTCCAATATCAGCAAACCCCAGCAGTCTTGGTGTCATCTGCAAACTATGTTTACGTCCAAGTCACTGGTATGTATCTCATACAAAGGAGGTCCCAGCAAAGATCTCTGCGGAACTCTACTAGTCGCAGACCACCAGCCTCAATGTAGTCCTTTCACCCCACATCCCTCTGATTTTTTCAGTAAGTTAGTTATTGATTCATACAACCAAATCACTATTAATCTGGTGCATCTTAATATTCTTGATTAGCCTCCCATGGAGGATTTTATCAAATGCCTTGCTAAAGTCCATGTAGTCATCATCCACTGCCGTACCCTCATCGAACAACCTCTTCACATCCTCAAAAAACCTAATTAAGTCAGAAAGACGTGACCTACCATGTACAAAGTTATGCTGGCTATTCCTAATTAGCCCATTCTTTCCCAAATACAAGTAAGGGTATTCAAAGAATACTCTCTCTTTCAAGAGAGAGTTAGATCTAGCTCTTGGGGCTAACGGAATCAAGAGATATGGGGATAATGCAAGAACGGGGTAATTCCAGCTTAATAACATCCTTTTTCTAGTCATGTTTTTCACCAGTGTCTATTAAGTGGTATTCTGCTTTTTCTAAATAACTATTAAAGGTACAAAAACTTCAGGCTATTCTGAAACCAATGATGTTAAGACGCTTGAAGGAAGATGTGGAGAAAAATCTGGCTCCAAAGGAAGAAACGATCATTGAAGTAGAACTGACAAACATTCAAAAGAAATATTACCGAGCTATTTTGGAGAGAAACTTTGCCTTCCTCTCAAAAGGAGCTGGTCAAACCAATGTGCCCAACCTTCTGAATACCATGATGGAACTGAGAAAATGCTGTAACCATCCATATCTAATTAATGGTAAGTTTGTTTTTACTGTCCATTATGTAGGCAGTTTTATTCTGGTACAGTAACTGGTCAAATTCACAAATTAAATAGGATAAAACTCAAATCTAGCTTCCAATTATTTGGAAATTCTGGTGGTTCAGTACTAGTCTGGAGTATGAGCCAGAGGCGAGTGAGATGCATCACTGCAACCACAGCATGGTCTTGGAATGCTTGTAAGCTTCTCACTCCCATTAAACTCACTGGGCTCAATGGAAAATGTGTTATACTACTGCGTAGCATATTTATAAAAATAATGAAATTTGCGTTTGGATATCAATAAGAGTTGCATCCAGAAGTATGGAAAATCAAGTCCAGCACCATCAAACTTCTACGAATGCCTGATTATTGGAAATGTATTGTATCAGAGACAGTCGTAGAACATCAAAACATGCATGTTAGTTCAACTCTTCCATGCTAAGCAAGATATCCGTATACACTAGACCCACTTGCTTTTGTTAGATCCATCTATATCTTCTATCTATATACTTGTTGCTTGTCTTGTTTATATATATATATATATATATATATATATATATATATATATATATATATATATATTATATATATATTTATATATATATGTGTGTGTTGGTGTGTGTCTCTGTTATTGACTTTTATTGATGGCGCAACATTTTTTTGCAGAATCTTACTCAGCTTTTTACCTCCATCTAATGAGTCCATCTAATAAGTTTCATTCAGATTTGATGTTATTTCAAGTTATTGATATTTAAAGTTTAAAAAAAGCCAACTTTAACAAGATTTTTATTGTTAAAATCCTTCCTGCCAGCTTCCAACAAACTTCGATACAAAGTTGCAATACAGGAACACTCTGCTTCCACCATCACAGTCCTCCACCTGACATTTGCAACATTGTTGCCATTATACAACACTTACTCTATCTCATGGCAACAAGTGCCTCAACTGGAGGAGGAGGGTGAATTGGTATTGGTATTGCAATTGGAAGTGCTGCAGCAGGCAGGGGAAGTCAAATTGGGTTTTTTTTGTCCAGTGCTGGGGGAAGCAGGGAATTGGTGGAATATTACATTGGGGAACGGGTTGTTCTAGTATACATAAGTCTTGTCTTGTTTCTATGTGTGTGTGTGTGTCTGTTATTGTGTTTTAGCCAGAACAGTACGTGATAGCCAGGAGAAATCCAATTGGATTTTCTTTTAAGTCCAGTGCTGGGGGAGGCACGGGATTGATGGAGCCTTACGTTGGGGAACGGGTTGAGTTGGGGATCCAGGCCCCAGTTGGTCTTGTGCGTGTGTGTGTGTATTATATATTTATATATATATATATTTACACACACGCACATACATATATATAATGTGTGTATAATATATATGTATTATTTCTGTGTGTGTATATATATATCTCACACTCTCTCACACGCACACAGACACCTCTTTCATCTTGTTTGTTTGTATGTGTGCTTGTGTGTGCACGATATTCCAAAACCCCGCCAAAATGGTATTCGATAGCGCTACAATTTTTGGCCCACATTACTCACCATTTTCATGGGATGTAAAAGAAATAAGTTTTTTTCGGATTGATTTTATATTTTACAAGTTATTGACATTTTAAACTTTACAAAAAACTTTTCAAATAACTTTTCCACTTGCCCTGCCCATCAGCCGCGTTCGACATCACAATGACATCACAATGGGATCCCGAATCTCATTGCCATAAAAAAAATCACGATTTTCAAATCAACTCATTTTTATTCAAAATATTCCTTTTTCACTAACAGTTAACATTGTGTTTAGATTATTTTATAGAAAAATCACGATTTTCATTGTGGGGGGTGGGATAGGGGAGAGGTTTCATTTTAAAAAAAAGTGATTTTCATTGTGGGGGGTGGGGATAGGGTGGTGAGGAGTGGGGGAGTAGGGGGACAGAGGGAGGAGGGAGGCAGGGAGGGAGAGGGGGGAAAGTGCGAGAGGTGAGGAGGGAGAGTGGGGAAAGTAGGGAGTGGGGGATAGAGGGAGAGGAGGGCAGTGGGGGAGGTGAGAGTGGGATGGGAGGTGAGTGGGGGAGCAAGGAGATATAGGGAGAGGAAGGGGGTAGGGAGGGAGTGACTGATGCTAGGAAAGGAGTGTGGAAGCGGACGAGGAGGAGAGGGGAAAGAAGAGGTAGGGTGAAGAGGAGGAGGCGGGAATGCTGGGGGATGAGGGTGAATGGAGGAGGGTAGTGGTATGAAGAGGGATGGTGAGGCACAGTTGGGGGAGGGTTGCAGTGACTCCCAATGGGTACCTCTGGCTTCACCACGGGAACCCCTTAGCCGCGCCTGTGCAGTTGGGGACTATGGGTGAGTGGTGGAATATTGCATTGAGGGAACTGGGCCCAACGGGTCCCACTTGGTCTAGTATACCTCTACATCTTTTTTTATCCACATATCTACCCAAATAAA